>QTSX02000812.1:0-290342 GCA_014839935.2 Entomophthora muscae | reverse complement strand
CCATGAAACTCCTCTCTAGTGGTTGACCATTTGCCTGAGTACATGCCAGGTTCCTCCACAAGTACCACCCCCTAAGGCTAATCTAGAGGGGGCAATGTCATGAATGCTGCCATTCACTGTGTTTTATTTTGCCTTCAATGGTTTTTTGAGGACAAATCTCTCTCTTTTTCTTTTGCCCTTTGTTATAAGTCTGGCTCCAAATTGGGAATTTCAATTGTTAAGTTTCCTGATTTTGCGCAACTCATTTGCTCCAATCATGCGTGTGGCAAGTGGTCCTACTGTACATGTACTGTTTTGTGGTAAAGCTACACAGTATATATTACATATCACTTTTACCAATAAAATTTAAGTTCTGTTCATATTTTTGTCTTTGTATCTTTACATACTTTGGCACCTCTCTAGCCACGTCTAGCAGATATTATTCAATCAGGGTAAAAAGTTAATTGCATAACCTTCCCTGCCATTCTAACCAAGACTTAGTACAAATCCAATCCTAAGGTTAGGATTCCCCATTGTGTACCTGTGCCGTGCCTCAGGTCACAACAAAACAAAATTTGAACAATCTAAAAGCAAGATTCCACAATCACAAAACAAAATGAAGTCATACAACATGTGTAGCATGAGCAGCCTAAAATAGAAAAATAACAGTTTAACAGCCAATCAATAGCTATCTAATTTAGGAACAGAGGCATTTTATTCATTTTCATGGCTTCTGATTTTTATGTAAATGGTTTTGAGAACTTTCCAAATATAGACTCAGAATTACAATAAAAATAAATCATTAAATTTTAAACTTCTACTTTTAGTGATTTTATCTAGGTTTTTTACAATGGCTTTCAACAACAACACCATTTTCAACAGTGCCAGCAACTAAGCCAGCAGCAGGCAAGCCAGCTTCAATGGAGGCAAGGCAGAACGTGGAGGCACCTGTTTATACCCAAGCCTTTGAGGCGGGTAACAAGGAGCCTGACCTGTACCTGACCCCAAATCCCTATGGCTTTGGCTTGGTCAACATGCACCTAGTGTCTAGCTCTGCCCCTGCTCCCGTACACCCCCCCCGCACAAGCTCCCCATCAACCAACTAATCAGGATGGCAACCTTGATTTTGAACAACTTCCCGCCAACACCCAACCTGCAATCCCCTTGACCAATCAGGCTTCATGTAGTTTTCTGAGGCACGGCACAGATATATAACATGGAATCCTAATATTAGGATTAGATTTGTACTAAGTCTTGGTTAGAATGACAGGGAAGACTAGGTAATTACCTTATGGCCCTGAATGAATAATATCTTCTAGATGTGGCTAGAGAGGGGCCAAAGTATGTGAAGACACAAAGACAAAAATTTAAATAGAACTTAAATTTTATTGGTAAATAAGAAATAGAATTTATATTGGTTGACAATATCACAAAACACTATCAGGACAGTAGGATCACTTGCCACAAGCATGAGTGGGGCAAGTGAGTTGTGCAGAATCAGGAAACTTAACAATTTAAATTCCCAATTTGGAGCCAGACTCATAACAAAGGGCAAAAGTGAAAGGGAGAGATTCATCCTTGAAATAACCCAGCAAAGGCAAAATCAAAACAGTGCAAATAGTGGCATTCACAACATTGCCCCCTTCTAGATTGGCCTTAGGGGGTAATAATTGCAGAGGAACTTGGTATGCACCCAGGCAAACAGGCAACCACTAGAGAGGAGTTTCACAATGTACTCTGACCTTCATTTGAAGGTCACTTCTTAAGGTCAAGCCACAACATATCTAGCTTGTGAGAATGTCCTCCTACTCTATGCTGAAGTAGAGAACATGTTCCCCAATGTTGAACTCAGTCAAGTGAGAGCATCCAGCATTGTCAGGAGAGAGCTTAAGCATCTTGGTTTTATACACAGAAGTGTAAGCAGTAGCCTGTATATCAACAATGTGGTTGACTAGATCTTTGATATGGTCATCTGGGTTCATAGCCTTATCAGAGGAGAGTAGGGGGGCTCCCAGGAGCAATGAAGTGGTAGCCTCACACCCATACATCATAGCAAAGTGAGAATACCCAGCAACACAATGCTTGCTAAGGCAATAATCAAAGAGAGCAGAGGGTAAGTATAGATCCCAGTTTGTAATGTCAGAGTAAGTGAATTTCCTCATTATAGAAACCAGAGTCAAGTTTACACTCTCAACCACCCCGTTGATAGACAGATTATAGGGGACAGAGAAAGACTGGTGAGACCCCAAGGCTTCAATAACAGAGGTTACTTAATTGGCGTTGAAGTTAGTCTCATTGTCAGAAAACAACACTTGAGGACAGCCATGAAAGTAGAATAAGTCTTGCAACAGGAAGGCACAGTTGTCTTGGCAGTGATGTCCTTAGTAGCGCAAGCTTCTACCGACTTGCTAAAATAATCAACAGCAATTAGGATAAAGCAGCAACCAGAGCAGTAGCAGGGGAGAGGCCCTACAGCGTCAATGCTGACAGTATGGAATGTGTGTTGAGGGGGGACTAGCTTGAACTTGTGTGAGACAGCTTGAGGTCGCTGGAGCTGGCAATTGTGGCAGCTAGCAATGACATCTGGAATCAGCAGGCAAGATTCTCCCAAAAAATCTGGGGCCATTAATAGGTCTTGCCAGTGCCTCCAGGTCCTGTTTCCTTATGAGCTTGAAGCGGCAACAAAAGGCAAAGACTGGACTGTACATAAGATAGGTATGAATCTTATACTTTATTGAGGGGATGATTGTTGCAAACAGTGTGTCATCATATATTTTGGCTAGGGCAATTCAAACTTCTTATATCTCTTTCTCCCAGAAGGAAGTATATCCAATTAGTTCATATAGTCAATCAGCCTCAGCAGGTTATAGTGCAAGGATTGGCATGCTGGACAATCCATTGGTGTTTTGATGTTTAATCCTGGGACAGTGTAGCATAGTAAAGTTGTAGCCTTGCAGGCAGAGAGCCCATCTAGCCAGTTGTCCTTCTGGTTCCTTAAGCTGTTGTAACCACTTAAACAAAGCATGGTTGGTGACCACTGTGAAATGGGTGCCATACACGTAATAACAGAACTTTTTGACAGCAAACACAGCAAGGCATTCTTTCTCTGTGATACTGTAATTTTTCTCATGCTTGTTCAAAGCTTGAGAAGTATAAGCTACAGGGTGATTCACACCCTTGTCATCCAGCTGGGCCAAGATAGCCCCAATAGCCAGGTCACTAGCATCAGTATATAGGATGAATTCCTTATTGTAGTCAGGATAAACTAAGATGGGAGTCTCTTTGAGTTTTGTTTAAGGGTCTCAAAGGCCTGTTGCTGACTAGTACTCCAAAAAAAGGCACCTTATGTAACAGTTGGACCAAAAGTTTGCTAGTGTCAGCAAAGTCAGGGATGAATTGTCTGTAGTAACCCATCGTTCCCAGAAAGACCTGAACTTCTTGCAGGTTGGTGGGCAGAAAAATTTGACAATGGCTTCAACTTTCTTGGTCATGGGGAAAATCCTGTCTGGGTTACCTCATGGCCTAACAATTAAAAGCTTTTCCTGAAGAAAGCACACTTAGATGGTTTCAGTTTAAGGCCAGCCTCTTGAATCTTTATTAACACTTCTTTGAGGTAAGCTAGGTGATCTATAAGGTAGCGCTGAAGACTGTTATATAATCTAAGTACACTAAAACACACAAGAGCTTCAAATCACAGAGGATGGAGTCCATGGCTTGTTGGAAATTAGCTGGAGCATTGCAGAGCCCTTGCGGCATCTGTGTAGGCTCAAACAATCCTTTGGAAGTGATGAGCGCAGCCTTCTGTCTATCTTTTGGAGAGAGATCAACTTGCCAGTAACCAGAAGCCAGATCCATGGCAGAGAAGAACTTAGAGCCCCCTAGGTGGCAGAGAGCATCATCAATGCGTGGTAAGGGGTAGGAATCCTTTTTGGTTAAGGTGTTCAACTGTCAATAGTCCATCATAATACAATGAACTACATCCTTCTTCTTTGGTATAAGCAAGGGTGAGGCCCACAGACTTTGGGAAGGAGCCAGTATCCCAGTGTCTAAAAGTTGTTTGAGCTCTTTAGACACTTGAGTGTCCTCTATGCAACTGCAGCAATATGGTTTAGCGCGGAAGGGGAGAGCCTCACCAGTATCAATCTTTTTGAATGACACCTTTGGATAGACCATAATCAGTGCTATCCTTAACAAAGATATCCAAATATTGATCTATAAAATCAAGTACCTCCTTATTTTGTATCAGGGATAGTTTCAGGAAGTCCTGAACAGTGAACAAGGATAATACTTAGGGCTTGTCTTCATGTAATTTAAAGTCCTGGAATGTACCAAAGAGATGTAGCAATAAGACATCATTAGAATTCAGTAACTTGCCATAGCCAACAATCTGTCCTCTAGACAAATGTATGGGGCTAGCAGTTAGGTTAGCAACCAGCAACTGGACAGGGTCTTTATGAGAGACACCCAAGATTCCCAGGCATAGGTAGGGCTTGTTGTGTCCTTGCAAGGGAGGAGAGTATAACTCTAAGAACGTGCGCTCAGGTAGCTCATTTGATATTTGGGAGTCTAAGATGGCTTGAGACCCAGGGGGATGGTTACAGGAGAAGTGGCCAAGAGAGGAATCCCTTTAGATGCAGGGTAAGCCATAGAAGGACACTTCATATTGGATGAATGTGTACGGTATTTTAGGGTAAAAACACCAGTGGTATATTCTAAGGCACACATCTTGAGGTGTTTCCCGGGGACTTTAACAGGCTCTTCAAAGATCAGGGGGACTTTGTACCCTAAGATAGAGAGGTAGCCTTCCTTCAATTTTATGATCCCATTGTATTCCCTAAGGAATTGAGTACCAACTAGGAGATTGTAACTCTCATTCTCCAAGACAACAGCAGGCACGGCTAAAAGTAGCTTGCCAAACCACATGGGAAGAGCAGAATAAGCTCCTATAGCGCAAGTCACAGAAAGCCCCGCTTTGCCATAATACTGGTGATAGTTAAGGCCTGGGACAAGTTTGGGCTTCTTGACAAGTTTCAAGGAGACAACATTAACAGGAGATCCAGTGTCCAAGACGGCCTTTATTTTCACTTTTTGGATGGATATTTCTATACAAGTGGTAGTATGACCAAAGAGAGGGAGGACAGCCAGAATGTCCTGGGCTTCTTCTAGCTCTTTGTCCCATTTTTTGATCATGTATCACAAGCCTGTAAACTCTTTATAAGCAGTCTGGAGAGGAAGATAGACTGAAACAATCTTGCATACAGTGTCAACAACATCTGCAGCTTCCTCAGATGACTCTACAAGCACAGGGGACCTCTTAGCTTGAGTAAGGTATGGGCAAGAGACAACCTCTTTGGCTTCAGGCAGCAACTTGGCAGTTGTTGTAGATTTCCCAGAACGTAACTTATAAGGGACTGTGATAGTTTCAGGGACAACAAGAACTGAATACCCATAGGCTTTGGGATCTTGCACATCTGAATCATCCATGTAAGAGTTGTCATAGATGTCATGGAATAACAGCAGAATGGGAGGAGCCCTGGTATTAGTAGGCTCAGAGTCAGTGATGGAGGGGGGTTGATGGAGACAGGAAAGAATTGTCAATCAAGAGCGTCTCTGCCTCTAGGTTGACTATTTTTTCCTGTCTGCTCCTTGGGATCAGCTCCTTAAGCCTGGGGGTTGGTGCAAACTCAAGAATGGTGATCTATCTGGCCATAGTTATGGCAACCTTGGCATCAAGGAGGATTTTGTGAGTTCATGGTGAGGATATGTGGGCCACGGGAAGAAAAACCAGAGTTAGAGGAAGCACATTTCTTCTTCACAACTGCTCTAGAATGGGTAAGGTGAACATCCTGCAACAGTGCTTTATGCTCTTCATAGAGTAAAGCATGGCTTTATAAGCCTTAAAGTGAAGGCACAGCAGCTGATTAACCTTGAGGGCTCTAGCGCAAGCCATTTAAGCTTTGTGTGCTGTCAATTGTTTGCTAGTTATCAATTGTTGACCTTCCATGTAGAACCTATCAGAAAATTCAGCTAGTGTCTACTTAGGTTTGAAGGCAATTTGCATGAAGGCATCCTTATTCACTTCCAAACTAAGGTCACCACTGAGTTTGTTGATAAGAAGCTGCTTCATTTCTTCCCAAGTCTTGATGGTGAGCAACTCAGGCACTTCTACCTCCTGGAAGGTGGGGTGCAGGCAAGTTAGAATGTGTTCCTTCTTAACCTCAACAGAGGCCCTTCTCATAGCAGTTTTTTTAGATGGTGAGGAAAGCTGCAATAGTATAAGTTTTGGGGTCAAAGACCTGCTTAAAGGTGGGCTTGAAGTATGCTTCTGGAGTAGGACCGCCATTTTTGCTATCAAGTACATTTATGTGTGGGGAGAACTCTGCTCTAGACTCAGAGGGGGCTGTCTGGCCCACAGCTGATGGACACTCTCTTCAAGAGTAGTCAAGGTCTCAGCAGTTTGGGTACCAGTCTGGTTAGCCAGATCAGTCTGTTGTTTGGTAACATCTAGGTGTTGGTTCTGTGTTTTTACCACCATGGAAAGTTCAGCCAGCCAGAAGGTAAGAGAAGGACCCACTGAAAGGCAAGGAGCAAACCGGTAGTTCACCAAATCAATTAACTCACCCATTTATTGTATGTCTTTATCAAGTTCAGAGTGATCTTGTTTCAAGTGGTCCACCTCATTAGCTAGAGCTATCAACTCCCTAGCACAGTGAATACAGGGAGCTCCTGAAAGGCCAGGGCAGCAGCCATCTTCATTGACAACCTCAGTTAAACTAGTCACAGTTGCCATTATTCCGCATAAAGCAGCAACCTCTTGCTGTAAATCTGCAACTTGAGCTGTTAAAGCAAGCACTTGGGGTTCTGTCTGAGGTTCTTCAGCAGGGTGACCTTGACTGCAAGTGGTTGATCTCAGTTCTCAAATGGCATCCCATAGCCTCTGTTATTTCTTCATCAAATCATCAGATGGAGGGGAAGGCAGGGCATCTAGCTTGGACGTAGACAATTCATTTACTTGAGTCTGGAGTTTGGCAATGGCAGTGGCAGTGGCAACCCTTTCTTAGTAAAATTCTTCACTGAGCTTGTGGAGGCCCTTAGCAGCAAGGCCTGCCACTTGTTGTAGTTGGTCAAAAGAGTAAGCACTGAACTCATAGAGTTGTTGTACAAGTTGTTCACAATAGGTAAGGTAGGCGTTCAGGGTGGAATCTACTTGGGTTTGCCAGGGCTGCTCTAGCTGGTGGAACTCATGTAGAGGCTCCCTGATGTATTCAGGGATATACTGGTGTATTTGCTTGATGGAATTGACCAAGCAGGATTGAGAAGTAACAGAGTCACGCTGATTTTCTGATACCAAGAAAAACAGGGTATGGATCCACTGTTTATAGGCAGCAAACTGATCCCAGTGATTTGTGATGGCCGCTTGTAGGGACAAAATCTCCTGAACGTGAGCCCTAACTTCATTTGATGTTGGGCTAAGGTGGGTTGTACAAAGGATGACAGTAGGTGCTCAGCAGAGCCAGCTGCTGAGAGAAGATGCTGTGGAAATTGTGGAGCCCCAATCAATTTGTAGTATTCTGCTTGACTGAACTGTAACTGGAGACAAGGGATGGCTCCATCACGTGCTAACCCCAGGGCTACCACCATAAATTGTTCCAAGTCAGGTGTACCCAAGGGGTAAGCCACTAGGCGGGGACCATTCCCAAGATTCAGTATAGTAGGGACATCAGGAGGGTCAGTAATGTCTTCCTCAAGAGAAGGACTGGCTTTTCAGGTGAAGTTGATTCTTTTATAGGCGGAGGCAAAGGACCTGAAAACTTTGTTGAAAAGGGGGTAACCAAGGGGCTTACAGCCCCTGTAGTGAGTATCATTTTTGTTTGACCTGAGGCGCAGCACAGATACACAATGGGGAATCCTAACTTTAGTAGTGGATTTGTACTAAGTCTTGGTTAGAATGGCAGGGAAGGTTATGCAATTAATTTGTTGCCCTGATTAAATAATATCTGCTAGATGTGGCTAGAGAGGCGCATAAGTACGTGAAGACACAAAGACAAAAATGGGAATATAACTTAAATTTTATTGGTAAAAGTGAAATGGAATATATACTGTTAAGCTTTACCACAAAAAAGTACATGGACAGTAGGATCACTTGCCACATGCATGAGTGGGGCAAGTGAGTTGTGCAGAATCAGGAAACTTAACAATTGAAATTCCCAATTTGGAGCCAGACTCATTTCAAAGGGCAAAAGCAAAAGAGAGATATTTTTCCTTAAAATAACCCATTGAAGGCAAAATCAAAACACAGTGAATGGTAGCATTCACAGCATGTTTCATTTTAGTCCTTCTGTTGGTGCCTTATATCATTCCTGATTGAATTATAATATACTCCAGAACAGCATCCATTAATTTCACTTGCTGTGTCAGTTCATTTTTTTGTGGTTTAAACAACACTACTTGATATTTGCTATAATTTCATATAATGGGCTAGTGAAATTTTGTTTTTTGCTTGACAGTTCATTTATTAACCAATTTTTTTAAATTAATTGAATACTGAATCTTGCGCAACTTGGATTTTGTTCAAATCTGAGGTATTTTTGGAAGTTGCCATAGCTTTTAAAACTACTGTACTTTCCTTATGTTAGAAGATTTAAGATATCATCTGGAGGATGATAAAAGACCATGGTCTGCAATTTTCTGACAATAGGAAAGATATCAATGAATTAGATACTGAATCATGTATTATAGTTATAGATTTTAAGGAGAATTTAAAAGTTGGTGGTGGTCCAGTTGAAACCAATAACTGTTTTTATTACAAAATACATATTTCTTTATTAGGGGTTGTATTGGTATTTAAAGAAAACAATAAAGTTAAATATGAATACCATGATTTTTTATCTCAAATACTGTCTCATGATTCTTTGTTTTCATGTGAATATTGGATAAGTCTTCTTAAATCAGATAATTTAAAAAAATCAAAGTACAGACTGATAATGGAAACCATTTTAAATCCTATGAATTCCTATATCATTATTTAAATAGGCACCAAAATACATTAAAGGATCTATTAAATACAATAGATTTGTAGAATGTCATGGAAAAAGCATTGTTGATGGTCACTTTGGTGTAATATCAAAAACATTAAAAGATAAATAAAATCAGCGTTATTTTAAGAATAGAAATGATATTAAAAACTTTTTTGAGCAAGAGGAAAAAAGAAGAGAATTATATAAATCAGCGCTATCAGGCTCAAATATTTCTCAAAATTCATTCTTTTATATTTATGAGAGAAAAGTTAGTCCTATAAGAAGAGAGCTTGAAGTTAAAAATCTGCACATTAATCTTTCACATTCTGTAAAGATGGGAAGTTGTATACTTCACCTTTAACATTTGAAAGTTTCTCAGAATTTCTGAGATAACTTATCATTTGAAATCACATGATGATACCAGAGAAACAAAAATATCAGAAGATGCTAGTGGTGCATTAGGATAAGTTCATGAAGTAGGACAGCTTACTAGAGTGTGTATTTCAAATAGAGTTATTAGTCTTCCAAAAACAACAACTTTTTTTCTGAAACAAACTAAGAATACTTATTATGGGCCAAAGATAGGGTAATAGTATTCATAACTTTGGGGCTGCTATTACTCTCCCATGAAACTCATTATAAATATTTTTAGCTTGTAGTTTGTAGTAGCACTTAAGATATTTCAGCAATATTATAAGGTGCAATTTTCAATTCTAAAATTGATAAATTATTTTTTTTAAAAATATCTAAGCCCAAGATCAATTAAAGATTTGACATTGATTGTATTTTAATCTTTCTGAATAATTTGAATATGAATAATTTAATTAAGTTATAAAATAATCAGTCCAGCGCTTAGGCATAACAAGAAAAATAATGACCCATCTTCCTACTTCCTGGTAGCCAAAGTTCCATTTAAGGAAGCTGCCTACATTAAAGTTTAAGATTTAAAATGCGAATTTAATTTAATTTAAATCGCATTCCTCGATTAATTTGAAAAAAAATGTTTAGCCTGACATACATGAGTATTTTTCGCTTTTAGTTATGATTTTAAAATCAAGTAAAGTGTCGCCGTTTATGGCCCTGGCCAAGATTCATTTTTTGAAGCGAAGAAATAAAAATCATGGAGCCACTTAAAGGTCATAGAAGTCATGCAACTTTTTAGGTATAGTTAAATTAACGCAATTAATGGAATTGGTTGTCAATTAATTAAACCACACAATCGTCCATGAAACAAAATTCGCAGTAAACTTAACCAATTAAAGGAGTCGTCACTCCATTGTAGCCAATCGATGGCCAGTTAAATTAAGGTCAATCACCATTCATCAATATCTCAAATAGGCAACTACATGAACATAATCTTGTGCATCTGGGCCCCAACTTTTCCACTCCAATCCGAAATGATGAGGTTTGATTTAGCGTATATTTAAATGTGAATCAAACAGGAGCCCTAAGAGTAGAGCTCTAAATACTTGTTTAAGCTGCAATGCACTGTTATGAACCTCTGCAGTGAGAATCCAGGCCCCAGCAGCAAAAACAAGTTTTTAAAAATATAAAAGGAAATCACAAAACATCATGAAATATGGGGTTGGGAGACCCAGACGATGCGCGACCCCAAAAAAAGCAAAGCAAGTTCAACACGGCATGGTTGCTACACCATCTGGGGACAACCTCAAATCACAGTTATAAAAGCAATTTCCCGTGTATCCATTCAATATGAATTTTTCAACTTTATTTCTTTCCTTTGGCATCATTGGCACACAGGCCCAGGGCAGTGGTAAGCTCGAAGGTGAAGGGAAAATTACCACTCATCATTATGAAGACCAGGCCGGTGTGCTAGATACCAGCCAAGTCATGTGTGGCATCAAGGGAAGCGACATGGACTTGACCCGTATTACCGCAGTAGCAGGACTCTCAAGTGCCAAATGCAGAACCTGTCTCAAAATCTCCACTTCTTCCAAGACAGTATATGCAATGGCAGTAGACAGTGGAGGTGTTGGACTTGATCTCAATAAATCTCAATTCAAGGAGCTTTCAGGGGATATTACAGGTCTCGTCCAAGTAAAATGGGAGGAAGCTGATGCCTCACACTGTGCTGGTGTAATTAAATCTGGTGGTTCCTCAGATGAGCCTTCCTATGGCAACACCCAACAGGAAACTCCCCAGACTCCTTCAAAGAGCCCTGAAAATATTCAAGAACCAAATACACCAAATCAGTCCCAAAATAAGCAGCCATCATATGGACAGAACACTTCACAGATCAATCAGCAGTACCCCCAGGATCAGGATGGACAAAATACTTCTCAACTTGATCAGAACACTCAAGGACAAACTTCACAGCCAGCCCAAAGCCCTCAGAAGTCTGATGGAAAATGTTCACAAGCTAGTCAAAGTGCTCAAGGACAAACCCCACAGCCAGCCCAAAGCCCTCAGCAGGCTGATGGACAATATTCACAAGGGGGGCAGAATATCCAGCAATATGCTTTTTATCAGTGAAAATATTGAAAATATTGTTCTTAACTCATAAATATAAAAAATATAATAAACCATTTTCCCTCTATAATGTAAATTTCTGGGCTAAAATCACAATAAATGTGATATTGATTATATTGTAATTCCATTTACCTATAATGCTACAGTCTGATTATAGTAAGTAATAAATACATCTTTTACAATAATCAAGCTTCTTACATAAGGCAGAGTCAGCTATGTAGAATACAAAAATAATGATGAAATTAATTATATTTGTTTGATATTTTTTAAATAAGATATTAAATTATTTAAAAAGTATTACTTTGAAGGGTGACTGACTAGAGCTTTTCATAGTAATATTGGGTTTGGCTATACTAATTGTCAGGATTTTAGGATATTGACTATTAACAGATTCAGCTAATTAACACAGGCATCTATCAATTGCTCTTAGTAACGGGTTTGACAAAATAACACAGGCTTTAAGATACAGGATCAATTAATCAACAACCAAAACCTTATCCTGGCATCACCAAATTCATGATTTTTTTAATGAATGGAACATGAAATTAATGCATATTAATTAGTTCCTTTCTGCAAGCACCTCAATATGCACACCATAATAATTACTACTCTAAAATTTAGTTATATACTAGAACAGGGGCTGTTATATGGACTGTCATCTACATTATGTCTAGAAGATTTCACCATGGACTGGGCTGCCAGGCCAAACACTCTAAGATAAAAGGTTCTGGGAGTATTGTATTAGAATAGCTCTGATTAGATAAAGTATAGTGTAATAATCCCCTGCACAAGCTAGTAGTCAACCACTGGCTAGCTAGCCATAGAACATGGCCCAGGTAGACAACTACCCTGCTCAGACTTAGGAATAGTTGTGCAGAGTCAGTAAAGATACCAAGCTGTGAAAGTTATCAAGCAAGCGCTCTTCACAAACCACACACACCCAAGGTTGGCCCCCCTGCCGCAGCATCCTAAAGCTACTTCAGTATCTTCTAGTGTTGTGAGCTAACTCAGATAAACGTAAGCATCTGGGCAGAACCTCAATATCAGTTGTCTAATAAAGAGTTGACTTTAAAAATACTTTCCCTAACTCAATTCTAATTAAGTGGAGAGCTAACAATAATACTGTCATTGTACAGTATTAATTTCTATAGTTAAATATAAAGACAACAACTTATGAGTCTATATTCAGAAGTAGGAAGAAGCATCCCAAATCCTTTGGGCCTTGGGCCCTATCAGACTTGCTACTTCTGATGAAAACAAATATTCTGGACTGGAGGTTTTTCTAAAGTCACAGGTTCTCTGTACTTTCTTAATGTTAGAAGACTTAGGAGATCATCTGGTGGATGATAAAATACCACAGTCTGTGGATTTCTGAAACTACTTTAGATTCAGTATCAATATACATACTTAAATGGTCTTAATACTTTTAAAAAAATATTAAATTAGTTTTAAAAGCTATGGCAACAAGCAAAAACAATTCAGATTCTTCAAAATAAACTCAGATTTAAACAAAATTATAATAAATCCAAATCTATTGTAAATCAATATAAATTTGTTTATTTTTAATTTTGTTTAAATCTGAGTTCTTTTGTTTAAATCTGAATTGTATTTGCTTGTCACCATAGCTTTTAAAACTACTGTATTTTCACATCACATTTATTTTACTCATACTCCTTGGTTTGGCTTTATTTTATCTTTTTGTATCATAAATTATAAGCTTCCTCTATTTCAAGATAAAAAATCAAGTTGTTGAATATGAAAAATAAGATAATTTAGTATTAAGTTGAAATTCTCTTCTAGTGTAGATTAAGAAATACATTTGTCTTTGTACAGTAGTTTTAAAAGCTATGGCAACAAACAAAATAAACCCAGATTTAAACCAAATGAATTCAGATTTAAGCAAAACTAAAATGAACCCAAATATATTTTAAATCAATATAAATTCATTTATTTTCAATTTTGCTTAAATCTGAGATCATTTTGTTTGTTGCCATAGCTTTTAAAACTACTGTAAAGGCGCAGTTGATACATACTATACTACATAACTAGTCTCAATATTTTCAATAAAAGCTTATACCCTAAACAAATCTTTTTTACATTATATCTCTAATAGAGCAGGCCAATCTTCTGATTGTATTCACTGGTAGGAACTAATGTTATTTTCTTATTTTGGGCTATGAAATTTAAATATATATGTTGCTTGCTAGAAATAGCTATAAAGTTCCAAAGTATCTTTCACTTTTTCATAAAACATCATTTGGAAATCATATCACTTATAAAAGTCCCAGGGCTATAGCTGAGATATAAAAGCCTAACTATAATAAGTTTCTTTAAATTCCTTTTTTATCTTACCTATACTGAATTTGCCCTCCTTTAAAAACTTTATTTGATGTCCATTGTCAAAAAACTGTGAACCAAGGTTTTTACTTACCAAGCTGACACTTAAGTATTACAACATCAGGAAAGTACAGGATAACCTGTTTCCCACAAGAATGTGTTGTAGTCATGGGAAGCAAGAAGACTGACAGGGCCCACTGCCTAAAGGCAATGGGATATCATTCATACCTCAAATAATGGTTTGTATTTGTATATTTATACTTTACTATGGGAATTTATCATGTATGTTGAAATTATCCTCTTTTGACCTATACTAAAAAGGCTCAAATTAAAGAAAGATGTTTAGAGTAATATACTATACTTAATTATCAAGTCCAAAGAAAAAAGGATAAGAAACATGAGCCTTTGTTTATATAGACTGGCATTAAGGCTGGTCCAGCTTCCTGTGTTATTTCCAAAGTTAGCTTAAAATACTAATATAGATACCAGAGTAGCATTAAGGAGAAAAAAACAGGGGGCCCAACATTGAGGGGTGGATTTCAGAATGAAGCTTGCTTTAAAACTTTACAGCATCAGTGTTCTGCTTGATATGGTGTACAATTGAGTCCCTTAATCAAGCAGAGCCTGTTGTCTACTTGGGTCACTTCCCAGGACTAGGTATCCAGCATATGGCTACTAGTTCTTGGGAATGACTTTTAACTTAATCAGAGCTTTTATAATACAATAGGCTTATGAGATTTTTATCTTAGAGTATTTGGCCTAGTGGCCCAATCCATGGTGGACTCTTTTAGATGTAATGTAGGTGATGATCAATATGGAAGTCCTCCTATTCTAGGATATAATTAGAATTTAGAATGGTAGTTTTTATGAGATGTATATTATTTGCACCTTATATGCATTTCCCATTCATTAATCAGAAACAGGATTTTTTAATGCCAGGATATGTTTTGATCATTGACCCATTGATCTTGTGACCTGGTTTCCTGTTTTTTTTTGTTGAAGCCATTCTTAGACTGCATAGCTGTGACATGTGACTATTGCTTAAATCTGTTTAATAGTCAATATCCCAAAATCAAGACAGTCAGAAATCCTCTTTTAATGTCTTTTACTGCATATATTATGTTCAAATGGTATAACATCAAAGTGATTTAAAATAAGCTGTTGCCTCTGCTCACCAAAGTTTAAACAGGGTATCATATTTTATCTTAGGATACCTCTAGTTAGCCTCCAGGTCCCTATCAGTCAGAAAAAGCTTTTTTCAACTTTATACATTATAAATACCCAATTTAAGAATTTTTATATTTTAATAGATAAAAAAGACTATTAAATAGATGTAAATGTTTTCATTGGGAGCCACAATATCTGATCTCATGAAAACAAATCCCCAGCTCCGTAATATTTTGTATTGTATTGAGGCTGTTAAGATACTTTTCAGCTGAAGAAAGATTGTCATAACTGTGCTGTTTTATGGTTGGTGAAAATACAGGAAATCATATAAATGAAATAGTGGCTTTTTAAATAATAAGGTGTGTATGGTTTAGGCTGTGGCTTTTAAGGGGATAGATTACTACAGGATATATATTGCTGAGACAGATGTGTTTCAGTCCTTATAAGGAATTAATTAGTAGTGATGCCTCATCTGGAAGACTTGGACTGATACATCTTATCTTTATGTCTTGGTGAAATAAAGACAAGTCACAGTTTTTCTGTTTAACTCAAACATTTTAAATGAGTCAACTATGCTTTTTAAAGTAGTTTTAAAAGCTATGGCAACAACCAGAAATACCTCAGATTTAAAAAAATGATTTCAGATTTGAATAAAATCCAAGTTGTGCATGATTCTTTTTTCATATATTTTTTAAATATTTTTAGTTAATAAATGAACTTTCAAATAAATAAAATATCCCAAACACATAATACAAAATAATATCAAACAGCAACCAGTGTAGTTCAAGCTACAAACAAAATGAACTGAAACATCAAGTGAGATAGATAGATGCTGTTCTGGAGTATTTTATAATCCAATCAGGATTCATATGAGGCCCCAACAGAAGGACTAAAATGAAACAAAATTTGAGCAATCTAGAAGTGAGATTCCACAAATACAAAACAAAATGAAATCACACAAGATGTATAGTAGGAGCAGCCTAAAATAGAAAAATAACAGTTTAACAACCAATCAACAGCTATCTGGTTTAGGAACAGAGGCATTTTATTCATTTTCATGGCTCCTAATTTGTATGAAAGGGTTTTGAGAACTTTCCAAATATGGAATGGTGACTACAATAAAAATAAATCATAACATTTTAAACTTCTACTTTTAGTGATTTTATCCTAGGTTTTGTTTCAAGATGGGTTTTACTAGCAACAATGTTTTCAACAGCGTCAGCAGCCAAGCCAGAAGCAGCCAAGTCTGCTTCAATGGAGGCAAGGCTAAGAACATGGAGCCACCTGTTTACACCCAAGCCTCTGAGGCAGGTAACAAGGAAGCTGACCTGTACCTGACTCCAAACCCATATGGCTTTGACTTCTTCAACAGTCACCTAGTGTCTAGTTCTTCCCCACACCTGTACCCACCCCTACACAAGCTGCCCATCAACCAACCAATCAGGATGGCAACCTTGATTTGGAACAACTTACTGCAATCAGCCAACCTGCCCCCCAGCCAACCTGCCCCCCAGCCAATCAGGATTCAGCTCCTGTGGCCCAGCGCCCCAAGCAACAAATCATCACTGACCAAATTCTTCAGGAAATTGTGGTACTGAACCTGCAGGGTCTGTCCTGGAATCAGTTGCAACCCAATTGCAATTTACCCAAGCCACAATAATGTGGGAATTTAATAACTTAATCAATAAGGGGAATCTGATTGGGACAGCCAAGAAGCCAATAAAGGCCCAAAAGTCCCAAATCACCAAGGCGTACCCAATAATGCTTGACCTTCTGCAGCGTAATCCCAAGCTTTCCTTGACCCAGGTCTGTAAACAGCTTGCACACCATAACAAATGGTTTTCAAGAGAATGGTGTAGCTCAAGATGTATGGAAAGGTCACATCAATCCAGGTTCTTACAAATGTTGCCGGCAACCAATGTGATGGATCTGATGATTCCCTGTATTATCAGGAAATCAAATCAACCCTGCTCTGATGATTGATAAGTCTAACAGACAATGTCATGTGTATCCTTTACTACAAGCTATCAGTAGATTTTAACAATTTGGCACCCAAGGAAGAGCCACCACCCAAAAAGAAAGAAAGAAAGAAGGAGATGCTCATTGGTGCATTCCTGGCTGTTTCTGCCAAGGGTTTTGTCTACTATCAGAAAAACTCAGATTTTACCAATGGCTACAAGTACAACCACATCCTTGGTGGATTACTCAACTCCTGGGATGACTCAAATTTCAAGCACCAGGTTTTTCTTAAGCCACCAGATTGAAGGTAGTTCCACTGCCCTTAAGGTCATCCAGCAACACAGGTAACAAGCCTCTGTGTAGCCAGCTGGCCAAGCAGACATTCATCTGGGTGATGTTGTGTTCTTTAACATTGGGGATACACTCAGGAGCGCTGCCCTCAGGCTTTCAACAACCTCTATCTTGGGGTCCTTGACCACAATTCTCTCTTTGATCACCAAATGGTGGCTGTCTTGTTTGCGCAGATGGTTCTATGTAAATATGGGCAACCAATCACGGAAAGAAAAGCACCTCCCATCCTGTGCCACAGTCACCTACCAGCCAATTGAGCCAATTTTGGATGAGGAATATAATGAGCGTTATATGGAGGCCATCACATGCAATCCTCTTACCCCTGGCCCGCCATCACTGCCCCCTGGCTTCCAGCCCCACTCACTCAATCCCAGACCTCACAGATCAGCCCTGTCTCAACACCTTCCTTCCCACATTATTCCACCTACTAGAAATCTCTCTTCACGCCCCTAATAAACTCCTGTTGTCAAACATTTTCTATTTATATTATCTTTATTTTGAATTTTTATTGTTCATTTTTACTTTGTTTATAGTTGGTTTTATCTTTATGTTCAGCTTATTTCTATAAAATTATATATTTACTTTGCCGTGTATCTAGATCAAGAACACAGTTATTTTTAGTACTAAAACACTGCCCCTTGTGAAAATATTAACAGAAATTTGGTGATCATCAAGATTTGAATTATAAAATTATAGGTTAATTGTGTTTAGATAAAGTTGCTACTGATCTAAATTCAAAACATCAATGATAAACTTTACTCCAATCAGGAGCCAAATGCTAAAGTGATTGTTGTGACATAAAGGGTCATTCAATAATTTTTGGTGCAAGTGTGCTAATTAATATGATTGGCTGGTTCTTTTGCTATTGTGTGCCTCAGCGGCAATGACACACAATATCAAAAGAACCAGCCAATCATATTAATTAGCATGCTTTTATCAAAGAATTATTGAATGACCCTTTATGTCACAACAATCACTTTACCACTTGGCTCCTGGTTGGCTTAAAGTTTATCATTAAGGTTTTGAATTTGGATCAGCAACACTTTATCTAAACACTATAAACTTATAATTGTCTAATTTGATTTTGATGATAACTAAATTGTTGATAATATTTTCACAAGGGGAAGTGTTTAAGTACTAAAAATGATATAGTAATTAAGGAAACAATGCCAACACAAAGCAAACAATACATATTGATTTAAGCGTAAAACATATACATAATGGGTAAAAAAATGGGATAATGTAGTAAATGGGAAAACAAACAGGAATAAACAAAGAGGCAATAGTATCATGTTGTAACCGTACTGTTTTAGAAGAGTTATAAGGGGAAACAATATTTAGAAACTAGGTAATAATATTTATTGAGAGATAGTGAGTATATAGTCATTGTGAATCAAGGATAACAGAAACATGATTGTGTTGATCACACAGTTGGATGGTGAAGGGGGTGGCTTGATCCTGGTAATCAGTCAAGCGCCAAAACAAGGTATTCACCATAAGAGATCATCATTTATTCATGTTGTTGGATTTGGCAATTTGAGTTGACTTTCTAGTCTGGCTTCAAGTGGCCGGGTAATTAGATTTTGGGTCAAAAACCTGCTTGCTCGGAACCTTGCTGGTAGGTCAAGCCTGCTGTTTTGACACCCCCCAACTGAAGGTTGGCCTCCTCTAGGAGTAGGTTGTCAGGGAGGTTGTCAGGAGCCCAGGTGCCATACTGGACTAACTGTTGTTATGTGGCAAGCAAGGCGGTTTCACATTGTTTTTGTCTTGCTTTGCAGGGTCTCAGGTAATCATGTTGTAAGGTTTTGTCTTGTTTTGCTTCCCAAGTCCTTTCACAAGGTAAGTATATTTTTGTTTACCTTTATAATGATTGCTGGGCCTATTTTCTTGGGTTGTATTTTGCTTTTATTAATGTTCATGACCCACACTTTGTCCCCAACTTCATGTCTATCTTGGATGAGGACAAAGATTTTTTGCAGGCATTCATTTTCCTTTTCTGTTTGCTCACTGTTGGCCTCTATAGCTTGAGGGTCTGAACGCAGGGGGACTTTACTTGGAATTTCCAGTTTGGGTCCTGTTAATGCTTGAATGATATTTGGCTGTGAGCTGTATACCAACTCAAAAGGGCTGTTTCCAGTGGATCTGTTCACTTGGGTTTGGCACACAAGTAGTGCAGTCAATAGCTGTTTATACTAGTCTTCAGGTCTCCCGGCAGTGAGTTTGGCTAAGGCTTGCACAAGGCTGCCATTAAGCCGCTCTACATATCCATTGACCTGTGGGTGGTATGGTGTTGTCACGGTATGTTTGACCCCATTTTTAGCAAGGTATATGTTAGTGTTTTTGGAGGTCAATTCTTTCCCTCCATCAGTTATCAAGAATTCTGGCTTTCCAAACTTGCTGATTATCTCTCTTCCTATGAATTGTTGTATGTCATTGCCAGTGTGCGCCTTTACTGCTTGGGCTACCGGCCATCTTGTAGCAGAGTCTATGATGGTGATGATGTATTTATTATTGTTGTGTTTTCCTAACATAGGGCCAACAACATCAAGGGCCCACACCTTGAAGGGTAGTTATGTTCGGATGGGTAGTACTGATTTTTGAGGAGCTTTGCTTTTAGAAAATTTCTCGCATAGCTCACATTGGTCTAGGACTTCCTGAACATCACAATACAGGGTTGGCCACCAGGCCTTGTGTTAAAGTAATTTGTATAGGTTGCGGCTCTTGGTGTGTCTGAGGTCTCTGTGATATTTTAGGATGGTGTCCACTTGCTGGTGTGTGGGGATATAAAGGATGGTAGTAGCATCAGACATCTTTCTGTATAAGGTCCTGTACATTTCAGCAAATAGGTGTTTGTTTTTGATGACTGTTTCCTTTGTTATGTTGGTTGTATCAGGAGGGAAACCCTTGTCTTTTGTTTGTAGCACCAAGAGGGGCCAGTCTGGGCCGAGCCCATTTTCCCCTCTCATGGCACAGACATACAGGCGTGAGAGGACGTCTGTCATGGCAAGCTTGGGACCAGGCTTGTACTGTATGAGCATATTGAGTCTCTCCAAGAGCTCCATCTAGCGGGCTTGACAGCGAGATAGATTTGCTTGAGTTTTGAAGTATATGAGTGACTTGTGGTCAATCAATGCCGTGAATTTTTCCTGCTATTCTATATAAAAACACCATTTGACTAGGCAGTGTACAATGGCCAGCAGTTCCTTGTTGTGGATAGGGTGTCAACACTTGCTGTCTGTCAACTTTCAGGATTCATAAGCTATGGGCAGGAAATCACCATCATTATTTTTGATTTGTAGTACTCCCCTAATGGATGTGTCTGAGGCATTGGTTTCCATTTGATATTCCCTGTCACGTTTGGGGTATTGCAGAATAGGAGCCGTTGTGAGCTTCTCCTTGAGGAGTCTAAAACAGAGATCATGTTGGGGGTCCACACAAACTTGGATTTGGCACCTATTATGGCAGATAAGGGGGCAGTCAAAATGCTACTGTCAGGTATGAAGCGGTGTACATAGGCCACCATCCCCAAGAAGGTGCAGAGTTTTTACTTGTCCTTTAGAGGTGGCATTTTCAAATGGTCTGGATTTTCTGGCCCTCAGGTGTGATGCCATGTTTTGATACTATGTGCCCCAGGAAGGGTAGTTTTCCGTGGAAGAACTGGCACTTGGAGGGTTTAGCCAAAAGTTTGTGTTGTGCCAGGGTAGCAAAGACTGCCTCAGGGTCTTTGTGGTGCTGTTCCACTGAGGGACTGTAGACAATGATGTTGTCTAGGTAGACTAGGGCACACTTGTCTATGTGCGGAGCAAACGCTTTGTTCATGAAGGTCACAAAGGTGGAAGGGGCGTTTTTTCATGCCAAAGTTGAGCACCACACACTTGTAGGAGCTGTATTTAGTGCAGAAGGCTGTTTTTGGGATGTCTTTCTCCTCAATACAAATCTGGTTGTAGCCTGTGGTTAGGTCAATCTTGGAGAAGACTGTGGCTCCTCCCAAGGCATCAAAAAGATTGTCAATCAGTGGTAGTGGGTAACAAATCTTGATGGTAACTTTTTTAGGACTCAATAATATATGACTAGGTTCAGGGTACCATCCTTCTTGGCCACAAAGAACATGCAGCCCCAAAAAGAGACTGTGAGGGGCAGATAAGTCCCTTCTTCAGTGCCTCTTTGAGGTAGGCGCGTAGGGCGTTGTCTTTGTTTGGGATCAGCCGGTAGATAGGGCGTGCTTTGGGTACAGCTCCTTTGAGCTGAATGGAGTGTTTAATGTGTTTTTCTGGGGGCAACCTAGATAAAGCTTCCTTGAAAATTTCTGGATGGCGGGTCATAATTTTGCAATCCTGAGGTGTGGAGGTATCCTGGTGGTCCTTGAAGTGTATGATCTTGTACTGGCAGGAGTCCCAGTCAATTGCCTTCAGGTTTTCCTTTTTGTCCAGGGTCTCTGTGATGCGCACAAAGACGTGGTTGCATAGGAGTTGATCCACTGAGTCAGGGTAGATCTGGTAATTGACACCTTCACGCTTAATGGTCAACACTGAGGTTACCCAGTCTACGCAATGATTGTTCTTTTGTAACCAGTCTAACCCCAGTACAATTTCAACCTTTGTGAAGTCAATGACAGGGCCTTGGATGGTGGAGTGTAGGTTCTTGAGCATGACAGCAAAGGGGGTGGTCTCCCTTGCTATAGCAATGTTATGTTTGCTAGCTAAAACCACATTTTCATTCCGCAAAGGATTAGTGGCTAGCTTGAACTTGTCTACAAAGCTGTTGTTGACCAGGGTTTGGTCTGCGCCCAAATCCAGGAGTGCTGAGCCTGTGTAACTGCCAAAGCGGAAAGGATAGGACATCAATTTATTGGGATGTCTGGCAATGGTATACAATACCAGGTCCTCCAAGGGTACTTGGATCATTGGACATTGGTCCACATCCTTGGGATGGTACTCATCATAGGGCAAGTTGGGAGTTGCGTGGGGAGAGCTTGGCTTGCTTATTGCTCTCCCTGGGCTTTTCCCTCATCTTGATGCCTTGCGTGGCAGTGATACAGAAATGAGTACAATTTGACTGGCCATTGTTTCCATTCCCATGTCCATTTGAGCTTGTGGGTTTATGGTTGGTGCTATTCCTGTTGCTTCCAGGGGGTGATAAAGTGGAGCGCCTGCCTGTGTGAGAATCCTTGGGTTTCTATTGTTTTCCAGTTTGTGCCTTATGGAGGGCGTTGGATGTTTGTTCCGCTTTCTCTGCCTTGCGGTACAGGCTTTATAGATTGGTCACCTGGTCCAGGTCCACGTGCCTCATTACATGCAACTTAAGGGCGTCATAGTTCATGAGGTGTGTAGCTGGGGTGTCAAAGGCCATGTCAGAGGGTGCACAAAGTTGGAGTTTCTTGTAGGTGCAAGTGAGTTCCTTCACAGTGCTTGTCTGGGTTAGGTTCTTTACTTGGCGTATGATCATGAGCACTGTGTCCTTAAGAACAAACCTTGTAAGAAGTCTTGTTTGAAGGTGTCCCAGTTCTTGTTGGCGTGTTCTTTGTGCCACTTGTTACACCAGGTGCCAGCGTTATGAGTCAGTTGGATGGAGATTTCCACAATCCAAAATTATTGCGTGCACTCCATCTGGGCCAGATTGCTCTGGGCGGACTGGATCCATGTGGCAGCGTTGTTGTTGTTGGCCCTGGCAAAAGGTTCCAAAGTGGCACTTTGTAGTCTTTGGGCTACGTAGGCAGGCATAGTGTTTTTGTTGGTTGGTTATGGAATGGTGATGGCCATCTGGAAGAACCCTTGTGCAGACATGGCATTGAAGGCAGGTAGTGGAATCACCATGTTCTGGTACAGGACAAAGCCATCAGGCATCTTGGCACCAGGGGTGTACAGGGTCCAGTCCAGCAGAAGGCCAGACATAATTCTGTCAAGGATTTGTTGGCTGCGGCAAGTATGAGCAACAGGCGGAATTTTACAAGATGAGGTAGGATGAAAAACTTACCTGTGCTACCAATGTTGTAGCTGCGCTGTTTTAGAAGAGTTACAAGGGGGAAAATATTTAGAAACTAGGTAATAATCTTTATTGAGAGATAGTGATTATATAGTCGTTGTGAATCAAGGATAACAGGAACCTGATTATGTTGATCACACAGTTGGATGGTGAAGGGGGTGGCTTGACCTGGTAATGAGTCAAGCGCCAAAACAAGATATCCACCATAAGGGATCATCATTTGTTCATGTTGTTGGATTTGGCAATTTGAGTTAACTTCCTAGTCTGGCTTTGAATGGCCAGGTGATTGGATTTCAGGTCACAACCCCGCTTGTTAAGAACCTTGCTGGTGGGTTGAGCCTGCTGTTTTGACAATCAGAATAACACAGAGTTTATTGGGATGAAAGCTATAAAAACATATGGAAAGGTTAGTAAAAAAATCAATGAGAGAATTGGAGAAGCTCTTAAAGACCTTGACTCTGCAATTACAGAGATCAAAGAAATTGATCACAAAGTCAAAGCAAAAGTAAATTCTGCCATCCTCAAAGGCAAGAAAATTGACAAGGTGTTGGTCAAGGTACTTATGGCAAAATATTAGAACCCCCTGAGAAGAAAATTGAACGGCTGCTCAACATTCAGAAGACAGTGGTTGAGAGCTTGTAATTTAAGGTGTACATTTTTTCTGTGCTGTCTGTCTGGATTGAGAACCAGAGATGTATGAACATCTCAAGCAGGCATAGTGCGCCAGTAAAGAGGATACTGAATTTCCAGCGCAATTGCTTGCGCCAAGAACGGCTAAGCCTGCTGAAGCCGCCAGCAAGGAGGAAACACAAGAAGGTATCCTAAAAAACAAAATTAATAATAATCAATTTTATTACCTGTTTTTTTTTAGAAAATATAGATGGCAAAATCCACCAGATCCTGGTCCTCTTTGTACCCGCCATGTTCTACCCCAACTACACCAATAATGTGATAAGGCAGCTGTTTATGTCCCCCCTGTCTTGCAGGAGCAGGAGGACTGCATCCACAGGTCCTTTCTAATGCCACATGAGGCATTGGCTGAGCTAACACATATCAAGAGGGCATCTGATTGGGCAGTTACTGCCTACAAGGATGTTCAACTTGTCTGCCTGGACCCAGTATTCCTCAGTGGAGCTTACTGTGTAAACTCTATTGAGCTTGTTTGGGACGTCCTGGCAACACTCCTTTCAAGAACATACCAAAGATGGACCAGACCCATGTGGCTGCTTGCTTCTGCTTCCTGGTGGAACACACACTCTTACCTGCTTGAGAACTTTGGGCGCGTGGTAGGAAAATTTGCTGTTGTAGACACAACAGCTGTAAAGAAAACAAAAATCCTCCTTGCCAACTTTGGGTTGGCCTGGAGCGCTGATGAGATGAGGCTCTCTGCAGCCATAGAGCTGGCCTTTGCAAAGATAAAAGCACAAGAGGAAAATCAGCTCAGTATACAAATTTTTTTGTGAGTTCACAGAAGCCTTTGCCGGACAAAGGCTTCATCTCATTGTTTACCTTGGGTATCTATTCTACTTTGGAATGGGCACCAGTATGGAGGACCTGGACTGGGTCCTCTATAGGATTGACAAGGCCAGGCTCTCCCTGGAAGGGGAGAAGATCCCCCAGGATAAGAATCAGTGGACAAAATTATCCAGGACACCCTGGTCCTGGCAGGGATTTACAGGACTGCAGCCCCGCCAGAGAAGCTGCTACTACACTCCCATATGATAATCCTGCTGTGATGGTCCACATGTAAACGGTCTTGCAGGCAAAGGTTGATTTGGCTTCAAATAAAGACACTATGCTGAAGATTGACATTGTGCTATTGGTTTGTTGCAGGTAGAGGCCTAGTAAGGAATGATGGCTACTAGGGAAGGTAAGGCCTAGCTAGTAGGTGTAGAGACTACTAGAAGCAGATGTTGTCCCCACCTAGCAGGAGGTATTTGCTGCTGTGGGCTAGAGGTTCTCACCCAGCAGGGAACTGTGGCTGTTAGGGGTGAGGAATGAGTTAGCTCAGCAAGAAACTTTAGCTGCTTGGGGTGGGGAGTGGTATGGCCTGATGGGTAGCGTGTGCTATACAGACTGGATTTTGTTTAGACCCTGGCAGGTAACACAGGCTGACAGGGTAGGAAAGTTTGCAAGCATAGTAGGTAACTTAGCTACCAGGGCTGTAAGTTTTTGGACCCCTGGAGGGTAACGCGGGCTTCCAGGGAGGGGAGGAGCTCTGAGGGCTCTATGTACCATGATACGCTTGCAGGAGGTCTGTGAGCAAGCACTCTATCTAACAGACTGGAAGGGTCCTTATCTATGTCCCTATGGGAGCTTTAGGAAGATCTCAAACTAAGCATTGGAGGGCATAGATATGCTCAGGGGTTTCACCAAGGCGGTTGCTTGGGGAAGCAGCTGCAGAACTTGGTGTGATCAGGCCTCTGGGAAGTAAAGATTGTTACTTTGCAACTGAAATCTCATATTTAATCACCTGGGTTAGTAAAGACAGCTACATAGACTTTATTGATCTATGGTTGGATGGCCTAAGTGGTTGTCACTTGCAAGGGGCCATTCAAACGCCAGTAACAATGCAGACTCATGCCTGGGTCTACAGGTTCTGGTAACAGGGACTGAGATAAAGAACTGAGGTGGTTCATGTTAAGGGATCAGCAGAGAAGACTAGTAAGAAGGACTGTATGATCACAGTGAAGACTAGTTGAGGGACTGTTGGTTCATGTTAAAGTTTGGAAACATAAAGGAATGGCCAAAGGACCAGATAATTATGATGCAGGATTAGCTAGAGAAATAAAAGATCATGATGCAGGAGTAGCTGATAATGATTAAAATGGTCAAACAACCAAAAGATCAGGTTGCAGGAGTAGCTGAAGGACTGGTTTGAGCTGTTTGGTGACTGAAATGGGCTGTTTGATGACTGAGATGGACTGATTTCTGGCTAGACTGAAGGGCTAGAAGATGTTATTGAAGAACTGGTGGAAAGACAAGATATCATGTTACAGGACTAGCTATAGAACTGAAAGATGGCTTAGATGGACTAGCTAGACTGGATACAGAAGCTAAAATGCTGGGTTTGGTTTCCTAAAAGAAGAAAAATATGAAAGAAGCAGTTAAATAATGGTTTAATGCTTCAAATAATATGATATGAAGATTATGTTACATATCATATAAATTTGGAAAGAAAAAGAAAAAAATAACCTAAAGGGCTTAAATTTTATGTTATTAAAGATTTGATTGAGTGGAGGAAGCTGGAAAGAGGCTGGAAACAGAACATAGAAACTGTGAAGGCAAATAAGCAGCTTTCACCAAGAACAACTAGGAGAGGCAAGAGGCAAGCAACAGGAGAGTTTAAATTGCAAAACGTTAAAGGGAATGCACAAAAACATGGAGGAACATTGAAAAATCAATTGTTCAAAATTCCCCTATGTAAAACATAGGAAAAAGCTCCTGAAATTTTACAGATAAACATGACGGGAATTACAGCAAAAACTTTCAGAACACTAAGCAGTTGTTTATCTGGAGCAAGACAGCTTCAGGTTTGAACCAGAGCCAAGAGCAAGTCATTTGGGTGAATTATCTGGCAAAACTTTTGAATCAAGGTATCTGATTGACTACAAGTCAAAGTTTATTTGATCAGTGTTTTAAGGGCTTTAACTTAGGAGTTAAAGCCTAAGAAATGAGCTACAGAAGCAGTATATCCAGGGCTTTCATTGGCTGAAGTAAGTTGGAAGGTTTATTATATTATAAAGAGAGAAAAACTGGATAGTTTAAGATTTGGAAACCCAGAATTTTGAGAGAGAATTTGGTCTGAAACAAGGAGCTATAAAAGTGTTACAACTGAACCAATGAGAGCTCAGTATTGAAACTGGGGAGAAAAACAGCCCAATAAAAAGGACTAGAATGAATAGAATAAGGTATTGTTTATTGTAGAATATTGTGGTTAATATACTATATGGGAAAAGCCACAAGGCCACAAGGGTGTGGCATAGTGGCATGTTTCATGTAGGGTTTTAAGCCAAGGATCAACTTGTATAGGAATCAGCAGGCCAAATTGATAGCATTCCTAATTAGGAGAAAGTGCCCGCAGTTTGACATTGCCGTTGGATTGATTCATGTTGTTAGATACGTCAATGGGCAACTCATTGAGTTCCTGCTGTGTGTTGTAAGATAAGTTTACAGGCAAACCTGGAACTTGGTTGCAACACCCCCTTTCCCCTGCTTATTGTCAGACACCAGGATCAGAGTTTGCAGAAGATCTGGGAAGGTCCACACAAACAACTTTTGGGTGGGGATGGATGACAGGGGCGCAAGCAATTGTGGTGAAGTTTCTTGGTGTTTTCTTGGGCATCTTCAAGCTCATAGATGGGATTTTCATATACTGCAGCTATCTTGAAAGGCCCCAGGTAAAAGGGTTCTGATTTGGCTGAATTGGGTTTGAGGGTGTAGACAGAGTCACCTACGGTGTATCTGGCCTCAAGGCATTTTGTCCCTCCCTCAATTTGCTTGTGTTCAATTTCTCAGGCTTTGGCATGCCACTGGCACAGGGAAGGGGTAGGCAACAAGGGGGGGGCTTCACAGGAACCATGGTTTGCAATTTCTTTTTGTTCTACTCCTGCTAAACTGTCAGATGTTCCAAAGTCAGGGCGCTGAGGCTGAAACTGGTGCCCCTGTTGACTCTTGCTCTTAAGATGAGTAGGGCGGTGGTCAGATGTTCAGTACACACAGTATTGGGATGCTCCTGTGAGAGCTTGGCAATCAGTTGGACCAATGAGCCATTCAATTGCTCTACACGTTCATTGGCTTGCAGATGATAGGGGGTTGTGACTATTTGTTGGAGGGTATTCTTGGCACAGTATGACATCATGACATGTCCAACAAGCTCAGGACCACCATCTGTGATGAGACGTTTGGGTTTCCCAAAGCAGGCCATAATTTCTTTGCCAATAAAGCAGGTGATTGTGGTGGCAGTGTGATTAGTGGTTGCTCATTCAACTGGCCAGCAGGTGAAGTAGTCAATGGCTGTTATGATTTACTTCTTCCCCAGTTAGTCTTCAGGGAGGGGTCTAACAATATTAAGGGCCCACTGCTCAAAGGATTCCATAGCCTTAATGGGCAGGACAGACTTGGAAATGCAGCTTTAGACATGTCCTATTTGCACACACACATGTTTTAAGGAGATCCAAGATGTCTTGGTGCATACATGGTCACCAAACCTTATGTTTCATGATCTCAAATAGGTAACATCCTCTGATGTGACCCAAGGTGCAAGTGGTAGCGTACTATGGCATCATCTTGTTGTGTGGTGGGGATGTAGGGCGTCTTTTCACCTGTCTCCCCCCAACGGCAGATGTTGCCAGCATTGGTGGTGAACTAAATTTTATTGTCCTTTAGCTTGGAGATGGTATAAAAATTAAGGCCTTCTTAAAAAGTTGCTTCAGGACAGAGATAAATCATGAAACAATCTGAATCCAAGCCAAGGTCCCCAATGATGGACACTACATAGAGCCTTGAGAGGGCATCTGCCGTGAAGAGCTCTTTCCCAGGCTTGTACTTGATATGCAACTGGTAAAGAGATAGAAGCTTGACCCAGCCTGCCAGAAAGTGTGTCAAGTGGGACTGTGTGTTGAAGTATTGGAGTGACTTGTAATCTGTCAGGACTTGGGGAGAAAGGTTGCCCCTTCTGGGTAACAGCGCCATTTCTCAATGCAGTGCACAATGGATGCTAACTCTATCATATATGGGGTAACATTATTCTGAGTCAATGAGATTCCTGGATTTGTATGTTACAGGGAGGAAGACACCCTTGTCAGTTTCTACTTGTAGCACACCCCCTGTGGCTTTGTCAGAGGTGTCAGTATCAAGCTTGTACTGGTGATTCTGATTGGGGAATTGCAATACAGGTGCAGTTGTAAGCCTTTGCTTCAACGTTTTGAAGGCTTGATCCCTGACAGGGGTCCAATGGAAGCGCTGTTTAGTGTTCAGGAGCTAGTGAAGGGCAAAATTAGTTCTCCACAATTGGGGATAAACTTTTGTACATAGGCCACCATGTCTAAGAAGGTATGTACCTAGCCCACATTAGTAGGAGGCAGCATGCTGGTGATTGCCTTGATTTTGGCAGGATCAGGCTTTATCCCTTAGGCAGAGATGGTGTGCCCAAGGAACAAGAGCTCTGACTTGAGGAATTTGCATTTGGAGGGCTTAGCCTTTAACCCATTTTTCCAAAGGGTGTCAAGGACAGCATGGAGGTGTGTGATTTGATTTTAACTGAAGACAATAATGCTGTCAAGGTACACAACAACACATTTCCCAATGAATTTATCAAATTCTTTGTTAATCAACATGGCAAAGGTAGAAGGAGTGTTGGTCATTCCAAAGTTCATGGCCTGATACTCAAACAACCCGTAGCATGTGCAGAAGGCAGTTTTTGCCTCATCCCCTGGTGCAATGCGGACCTGGTTGTACCCTGCAGTGAGACCAGTCTTGCTAAAGACCTTTGCACCTGCAAGTGTATCAAACAGGTTGTCAATTGATGGCAGGGGGTACTTGTTTTTAACAGTCACCTCATTTAAGGCATGGTAATCTGTGACTAAGCAAAGTTACCGCCCTTCTTGGCTACAAAGAAGACAGCAGCCCTGTATGGCAAAAGCAAGGGGCAGATAAAGCCCTTGTCAAGTGCGTCCACAAGGTGCTGGTGGAGGGTATCATATTATTTTGGTATCATTCAATAGAGGGGGCGTGCCTTAGGAAGCAACTCTTGCAGTTGAAAAGCATGCTGTATTTATCTTGAAGCAGGCAACTGGTCTAATGTTTCACTTAAGACGTCCTTGTACTCCTCAATGAGTGCTGCAAGTGCTGGTGGAGGTGTGGTGGTCAAGGGAGGGGCTGTTGTGGGTTTGTAGTGGATGACTTCAACTGAGAATTGCGTGAAGTCTAGTTCCCTCCCCTTGAAATTGTAAAAGCATGTCTTTGTTAATCTTACAAAGACATTATCATGAAGTAGTTTGCTCATTTTGACAGGATATATCTGAAAACCAACCCCTTTCCTATTGAGGGTGATTACAGACATATCCCAGTTAATGTAGAAACAATTGTGATGAAGCCAGTCAAGGCCAGTAATTATGTTGTGACTGAGCCCTGCCATGATTAGCCCAGAGAGCTTAACCTGGATATTCCCCATTATCACAGAGAAGGGTACCATCTCATGGGTAATTAGAACTCTATGGGAATCAGCTACTCATACTGCTTTGACTCTGCTTGACACCTGGTCTAATTGTTGAGAGTCAGCAAATGCCTGGTCAACCATAGTGTGGTTGGCCCTGGTATCCACCAATAGTTTGTTGATATTTCCACAAAAACAAGAAGGGATAGACCAACCAGATTACTTTATTTGAAGAGTGGCTTTCTTGGAGAACAGGGCCGTTGCTGTGAACCAGAAATACATCAAGGTTTTTGACTTCATGTATACAGTAGTTGCAGGGGTTCTTTGCAAGGAGGGATTGAGAGCAAGGGTTGAGTGGGGTTGTAGGACCTCTTATAGCTACAACCCCAGGCTTTTTCTCTGATCCTCAATTTGTGCTAGTTGGAGTTCCCCTTGCAGGGACACTTAGCCCTTTTTCCTGTTAGCGGGACTGGAAGTGGCTTACTTGGTTGTTGGCACTGCCTGATGCGGGACAAGGTTGGAGAGGTGCATCATTGCATCTGTAGAAGCCCATTGAAGCCTGGTTATTGGACTCCACAATGGCCTTGTAACAGTTGTCAATGAAGGTACAGCAACCTATGGAAACCCACTTGCAGATATGGGGTTTGAGACCATTAACTATCAAGGTAAGGAGCATGACATTCCCATTGATCACGGCTTCTGGGGCAGCAACAAGAGTTTTTTGCCAGGCAGCAAGATATTTCAGGGACAGACCTGTTCTGTTTAATGGCTAGGAGAGGAGTTCCTACCATAATAGGTGAAAAGGTTTCACTTTAATAGGATTTTGTGGCATCTCTGAACAATGCCCAAGTAACATCCATCTCTTGATTAGCCCAGTTGATGAACCACACTGCAGCAGGCCTTGTAAGGCGGCCTGAAGCAGTGGAAACCCACATAGGCTCAGGTACCTGATACAAACAGAGGCAGGTCTCAGTGAAGTGGAGCCAGCTGACAATGTCGGCCCCCTTCACTCCACCTGCAAAGGATTTCAGCTGGAGATTGAGCATACAATGTGAAAGGTCTGTCTGGGGAGGGGTGACACTGGCGTCACGCTGCCCAAGGGGGAGTCAATTATACACACTTGTAAGTACCAGTTGATCTTGATAAATGATGTACCTGTCAGAAATGTCCCCCTCAGGGATTGACAGGAAGGTTTCTTGATGGGTAGTAGCCATACGGTCCATACTCTGTCCTTTCTTGGGGGAAATTTTTCTTTTAGGTAGGTTATGAACTTACTTATGCTACCACTTTTGCAACTGAACCAATAAGAGTTCAGTATTTGAATTGGGGAAGACAACAGCCCAATAGAAAGAACAATATTGAATAGAATAAGGTATTGTTTATTGTATAATATTGCAATTGATATACTATATGGGGAAAGCCATAAGGCCACAAGTGGGTGGCATGGTGCCATGTTTCATGTAAGGATTGGAGACAAGGAATAACTTGTGCATGATCAGCAGGTCAAATTAGTAGCACTCCTAATTAGGAGAAAGTGCCCATAGTTTGACATTGCCATTGGATTGATTCATGTTGTTAGATACACCAAGGGGCAACTTATTGAGCACCCCCTGTGTATTGTAAGATATGTTGGCAGGAAAGCCAGGAAATTTGGTTGCAACAAAAGGGGGAGCTATCTGAGACTTTTCAGGGACTGGGTCAGGTGAACAAAAAAAGTCACAAGAACTACAGAAAGATTTGAAGAACAAGTTAAAGGTGCAGAAGCCCAGGATAAAGAAGCCAGAGCTGAGGATAAATAACCAGAGCTGGAGCAGAAATCAGGAGCCCAACACCAAAGTAAAGGAGCCCAAGACAAAGGTGCAGGATACCAAGACCAAATACAAGAAGTCCAAGATATTGTTGGAGGACTTCAAGTATTGGTAAAATCATATTTTTTCCCATATCCAGGCAATATATCAGAAGGTTTCTAAGAGGATCTTCCTTCTTACCGTGAATAAAAGTCTATTTCAACCCCTGCTCAAATTTTCCAGTGATCAGAATACAAGCCCTATGAGTGAGCTACCCCATATTTTTTATCCTAGTCAAGGGGAGGAAGATACCTATTGTCAAAGTTGTAGGAGATTTGCCACTAGTAAGTCTTCCCAGGAGGAGTGGGAGATTAACTAGGCATCATAAGATGACAGATATGGGAAGGGAGTTTATAGGAAATGAGTTTACTAGGTTTTTGAAGGACTGGTACAGGCCCACAGAGGGGTTAGCTCCCGCTAAAGCACAGGTGCATTTTGGGGATACCTGCCTAGTAATTGGAAAAGTACTGGAATAGTTTGCAGTCATGCAGGTAAAGTATAAACTTCTAGCAAGCCACCTACCACTGCTAGGAATTGAAAAATCCACCAAGCTGGTCCCTGGCTATGACCCAGGACACACTTTGGGGACTGGTGACCAGGAACCCCACACCTGCCTTTCACCAGCAGGCAGGAGTATTTCAAGCAGGGTGTATCCACTGTCTAAGGTGTGGTGGTGGAGGTTGTGCGCCACCTCCATTACCAGGTAGGTACATACCAAAGAACCCATTACAGGCGCCCTTAAAACTTGCTTTTCCAATAAATATATTTTATCATTTTAGATTATTTTTATTATAAATTTTTTTTATTTTTATTTTAGCAAACAAGTTTTGCAAAAAAAAACCCTGAGAAAATTTTCATATGCATAATAATATATGTTAATAAAATATTTTTCTAATTTGTACATTGCACATAAATTTTTTAATTCATTTTTAGTTTATTTGATGAGAGTGATATAAATATATTTGCGTAATCCAGTATCAAGTGTTTGGGATAGTCTCAGATGTCATAATAAAATAATTTAATATAAAATAAATACATTACAAACCTTCTTGATGGTTCTGCTGAATGTAATACTGGGCTTAGAAGCTTCTAAATATAAAATGATAATTAATAAATCCTAATATTAAATTAGAGAGCAAAAAAAGTCAGACACACTAAGCCTTTAATTGATTGGCTGTTTGGCAAGGCACACAGGGATGATCAAATCAGTGTGACCATATAATTTGGCCACGTTCTCAGCTGGGAGGGTGTGGATCCCAGCCTGCAGAAAATCAAAGACGTCCTTGGTCCTGGTTGGGGTTCCTCATTTGACAACTTGCTTGAGCCACCCAAAAACTTCCTCAATGGGATTTAGGAAGGGCAAATAGGCAGGAAGGAAGAGAAGGCACAAATTTGCTGTGGCCAATTGCTGGAGGCCCACTGCAATGCTGGTGTCAATTGATAGAGATTCCTCAAGAATATTTGCCATCTTATGGAGACCAACATTATCCAGCACAATGACTTTGGTGAAGCCTGGGCTGGTGTTCCTCAGGGGCTCTGGACCAATTGGAGGAATGACAAGAAGGTACAGTTGTTGTGAGAACCCAAAATCATCTGATACAGCTCAACCCCCTTTGGACCAAGGAGAGCCACTATTGAATAGGATGTGGCGCAGACTGCAGCACGTGAAGCTACCCTGTCATTGGAGCCTTTTGATACATACCCATATGTATTGAACATAGACAAGGCAAATGCTGATTTGTCAATATAGTAAAATTTGACTGCCCCTTTGTTTTTGAGGGCAGTGTACGCATCTGTGTATTTTTTCCAGGTCTCAATGTTGGTTGGGCTATTATGATTTTACAGAGATACCCTGAGCTTTTTCCAGGAAAAGCACATTCCCTTGACCAGATGGTAGTATAAGGAAATTGAGGCCTCAACCCCAAAAGTAAATTTAATCATCAACTCTATATTTGCCAGTTCAAGATGGAAATCTTGGGTTATCCAATATCAGATTTCCCATGTTTACTCCTTGGGGAGAATATTGAACACATGCAGGGATTTTTTCCACAGCAAGGACATGATCAGTATTGATGAACTTGTTTAAGGTCTTGGAGGTGTACTTGGGACCCACCCCAACAAGAGCCGCAGGCGCCTTGTAGCCACCAGATTCCTGCACAAGTCAGAGAAGGATGATGCATTTGATATCAGTAATGTGCTTCTGGGAAGGCTTAGTGGGTTCAGAGGAGCCAGGATACTGATTAGTGACAGGCTTAAAAGGCATGGGTACCTTGCTATAGAAGGCTGCAACCTTCTTTAACACCAGCTTTTCCTTATCAGTTCTGTAGAACTCAGGCTCCTTGTCCTCTTCCTGGTTGCCATCACTGACATAAGGCTTGTAGCTAGTGTCAAGCACAGGCTTAACTTTCTCAGCATGGCTGACAGGACCAACTATTGGCAGTACACAGCGTCAACCACATAAAAAGTAAGTTCTACCTCCTTGTTTTAAAGCCGTTTTTGTTATGGTAACCTTGGTGGGCTTCTGGGCCAGCTTGAGGACCCAAGGATTGATGCTCTGCACCCTAGCAGCTTGTGCTCCTTGAACTGGCTGTATCAGTGCAGCGTTGCTATTGAGCTCTCCTCCCCTATCTCCTTCCTGAGTAGGCACTTGGGTTGCACTAACTCTGTTCTTTGACCCGCAGGGGCAACTGCAACTGCAGCGCACAACAGGTGCATTAGTACTCTATTGTTGTGTTCCTTCTATTTTGAGAATTTAATAAAATATATAAAAAATTTCAATTGAGTCACTCCTTACTTTTAATTTTTGCTTTTATTGGAATGTGGATATTTAATTAGAGTTTTCCCATCCAATATTCCAATTATAGATTTTTTTATTTCTTAATTAGTTGTTTTTGGTTTTACAGCGCCCATTTTAGAATACCTAAAATAATAGTATTCACTGATTTTCCCAGATTTTACACCAAATTAAGCACCCAATACAATATTTTTACAATTTATGTCTTGGAGTGTGTGTCTTAATAAAGAGAACTTGGTATTATTCTTTATTGCAATCTGTTGCACAAACTGATTGAGTGATTCTGTTTACATAGTGAGTTGCTATTGTGTTTTAGTTTGGGTTAAGTTTTAACTTGCTGTTCTTGGGTGTATTTTGTCACCAATTCACATAGAAAACATATATACATTGAAAGTCAACTCACATCTTTTTGTTTGTGAATCAATGTATTTTGGATATTATTTTGAATAGTTTTTCTTTGTGTGTGTGCACTTATTTGCTGTGTTGATCCATTTTGTGAGAGAGGGGGGCTAAACTAACTAAGTTTGGCTCTCATCCTGGCAAAACAAATCACCAAGATGCCGCCCAGTGAAGAACTGGGACAGCCACTCAAAGGGGGGACCACAAGGAGGACACAGGGGACAACTGAGGAAAATAGGCGTTCAAACCCATTAACATCAGGCCGGTGAGCAACCAAGGGGGGCAGGAGAGGACACCTTAGGGAGCATAAGTGGTACTGAATTGCTCTTAACCACGCTGGGGAGGGGAGGCATGGAAGACACATCCCCTTTGGAGGCAAGTAAGGTGTGATCCACGGTATCCAAATCCAAGTCATTGCACGTCAGGCTCTTGACCACAGCCTCCCCAGAAAAGAGAAGACCGCTGGGGAGGTCCCAGAGACTAGAAGGGTCTTTACCCACGAACCGGGCAGATGAGGAAATTTTCCCCCACAAATCTGGGGAGGTGGACCACAGAAGCAGAAAAAAAGGAGCCAGGGAAAACTCAACAAATTTGACAGCTGGGAGTATCATAGGGTTGTTCTCCACAAAATTTGGGGTAGGTGGGTAGGTTTTTCAAGAACAATATCACTAAAATAATGCTTGTGCAGGGTAATTTTGAAACAGAAGGCAAAAGGAGCAACAGAGCAGATCTGGGCAGCTTTACGTTGATCTTGAACACCTTGGTGTTTACGGCAAGCAAAAGCAGGATCAAATTAAGAGTTTTAAATGAAAATTCAAAATAACAATAGAGTTTATAATAAAATTTGATTGAAAATTTCAAATTCAAACTCTGTTTTTGAGAGCAAAAGCAAAGAACACAACAACTAAGCGTAAAAGCTCTAGTATAATATCCCAGAGAAGAAGCCAGGTTTGAAACCAGTTGACACAAGGTAAGCTTTAAGACAGCAACTAAAACTTCAATCTTTAGGGTGTAGAAACTCCAAACTGGGTTTCCTACTGTAATAACCAAAATTTAAAGTGCAATAGCTCCAAGACTTTTGATATTTTTGGAAAATAGACAAGCAGGGGACTGGAGGTCCCCTTGCTGTGTTAAAAGGAGGGGATTGATCACATGATTTTTAGAGCTGAATCTAATTGGCTAGGGGAGAATTTTTGTGGGACAGAACCAGGGGGGCTGGAATGTTTCAACCCAATTTCTGCAGGCCCATTTGATTGGCTGAGTAGGGTCTCATGTATTTGAAGTTCACTTGAGTTGTTGGTTGTTGATGTGGCCACATTTGATTGGTTGGTTCTAATAGTTTTTAAATGTGGACAACATCAAGCCAACAGGAAGTCCAAATTGACCAATGTTACTTCCTAGGAGGGGGCAGCCAAAGGCAACAAATCTGTGGGGTAGGCCAACACAAACTTCTCATCAACTGTATGCGCCAAATCCTCTAAAGAATTAAGGGGTTTGGCTGGGGTTTTTGGACCTTCCTTGGTGCAGCAGGGGAAGATTTTACAATCCAATGTCAGAGGTGGCAGTGAATTTACACATTTTGCCCATTAACACCAAAAATACCTGTTAACAGAATGAATATTTTAACCTGATAGTTAAAATTTGCTTAAATCTGAAATCATTTTGTTTAAATCTGAGGTATTTTTGATTGTTGCCATAGCTTTTAAAACTACTGTAAAAAGTATGCTCTAAATAACATTAAGTGATTGGTATTTATTTCAAAGAAGTATACTATAAGAAATTCTTGAACACAAGAGATATATCATTAAGCTATTTTTAATCAAGTGATAAAGTTATGTTATGGTAAAGCAGGATATGGAAGAGGAGACATATTTTTTAAAATTTAGTATTTGCTTAAATAGAATATCTGAGAAGATAAGTTAATCAAAGAGACTCCATATTACCATATTATGATCCTACATTGGCTTGTTGGATTTCTAAAATTTAGGGCATGAAATAGTTTGAACTAGAGATGTGTTATTTTCATTTTATATTACACATCTTAACAGCTCTCTTATAGGAGTTGGTTATCTGGTTCTGGGTCATCACTGGAAGTAGGTACTTGATTTCATATATCTGGTGTTCCTGAAGATGGCTGTTAGCAGGTACACGTTTTCTGGGCTAGTCTGTCTTAAAAATACATAGTCTTATTATAGTACATCTTGAGTTTGCTATCCATAATTACTTAAATTCTAAAACTGTATTTGATCTAGTGTTGTAACTTTGCTGTTTCAGCAGAGTTACAAGGCCAAAAATATTTAGAAACTAGATCATATTCTTTATTGAAAGATAGTTATTATTTAAATAGTGTGAATTGTGGATAATAGGAACATGATTGTGTTGATCAATTGGTTGAATGGTGAAGGGGGTGGCCTGATCCTGTTAATAAGTCAAGCGCTAAAACAAGGTATCCACAATAAGATATTCTCATCTGTTAATGTTGTTGGATTTGGTAATTTGAGTTGACCTCCTAATTTGGCTTGGAGTCACTGGAAGGTTGGGTTGAGGGTCACAAATCTGCTTATTTGGAACCTTGTTGGCAGGACAAGTCTGCTGTTATAACACTAGGAAATACATACCCATAATTCTGTTAAGTAACAAATTGAATCTTCTCAGATTTATAATCCTACTTTAAAACTTCATACGGGTTTTTCTAAATAATCTATTTTAGTGACAAGGTTGCTATTGTGGGGAAGCAAGAATTAGAGAAACATATATTATTATTTATTTGTGAATTACCTTATAAATTGATTTAAAAACAAAAAAGTAAGAAATGTTATTTCAGATGATGTGAGGTTTTCTGGAAGTTATTCCAGAAGGAAGGCAAGTTGGTAAGAATTTAAATTAAAAATGGCTAAAATTATATTACAAGAATTGTTGATCTTAATACTAGTGCTTAACTCCCCAATATCTTATTTCCACTTTAAAATCACCTACACTATTTATCTTCTCTCAATCACATATCTTAATCTTCTCTCTCCATAAGAAACTTCTAATTACATGAAAACACATTTAACTCTACAAGAAGAATGTGAGTTTTCAACACAAAGACACCTTATACTTGTACAGGTATTTCCTCATTGTAAAAGTACAGTAGTTTTAAAACCTATGGTGACAAGCAAAAATAGTTCAGATCTAAACAAAATGAACTCAGATTTAAACAAAAATAGCTAATCCTTAAACAAAATTGAAATTAACCAAAATCCTTTGTAAATTAGTATAAATTTATTGAGCTTTAATTTTGGTTAAAGATAAGCTATTTTTGTTTAAATCTGAGTTCATTTTGTTTAGATCTGAACTAATTTTGCTTGTTGCCATAGGTTTTAAAACTACTGTAATGTTAAAGCAACTCCAAATATGCCTCCTTAATCTATTTCAAGGTCTCCTCTGGGTAGGTCTTTGTGGCAATCATCAGCATTTAAACTGTCTGTAAGTTGGCTGTCAAAATTAATTTTATATCCAGGTTGACACTTATAAAAATTCTGGATTAAGTTTTCCTTGTGTAGTGTACTATATTTGACACTTTACTAATGAGAAAAAAATCAAATTATGAACATTTTAATTAGTAAAAATTAAGCTTCAAAAAGAGCAATATGATCGCATAAATCCCAAAAGAGTAGAAATAATGCACAATGATTGAAAAATTAATTAAAAATACTTCAAGAATAATTTGCTGTAAAGTTATTTTACATATAAATAGCCGGATTTTTTAAAAAAAAACTTACTGAGGATTTGTTATTTTTATATAAAAAAGATGAATTCTTATTTTTAAAATTAGTTGACATAAATGACCTCAAAATTACATATAGTTTATTATCAAAATAACTATTTAAGCTAGATAATTCAGGATATAATATAAAATCCTTTTATAAAAACTTATTTATTATTTCCAACTTTAAATTTAAGTTATCTATTAAGTAATCTTAGTAGTTTTAGTTTTAAAATGATGTAGTAAAATGTCAAATAGAGTTATTAATGTTTATTATAAGCTAAGGAAAAGGAGTTTCCCCAGAGAGTACAGTGACAATCTTTCTTATCTGCTCCCCAAACTCAGATAGCCTGTAAATATTATTGACAACTGTCCCAATCTGCTCTTTTAAAATTGCTGGCCTAACATTGTTTTTTTCCTGTAAACTTATACTTATTAAATTTTAGAAAAAGAAAGTATTTCCCTATTTAGTTGAAAGGTGTTGCATCTGGGATTTATGCCAAAGGAAGACTTGGGATCTTTATGTCAGACCTCCTAGTTAGATGTTGTCTTTATTTTCCACCAGATAACAGACCAATAGTAATTCAAGCTGGCCTTTGTTGCAGGTTTATTATACTAGCTGGTCACCTTGTGCCCCATCCACTGCAGCACATAGTAGTTAAAGAAGGGCTAAAAATTATTGTCTTATCTTAAAGCAATAAATATTGCTGCAGAAAAGCTCAATACTTGCCCAGCATTCTAAGGCTTTATAAAAGACAGAGCAATAAAATTTTGAATCAAAATTTTACATTAATCAATTTTATCCTGCTGTGTTAGAGAGCTGAGAAGGGTCTTGCCTTTAAGGAATATAGTAATGACATACCATAAAAAAGGAATTTATTTTTACCTCAAAATTGAAATAATTTATAATGTATTATAATGTGCTGTCTCATAGCCCATAATAATAACCTTGAGGTCAAGGAATCTGTAGAAATTCTTCTTTTCAGGAAGAATGGGTATTATTGTTAAATATTTAAAGTATTAGCCCTTTTTGATGGAACATGATTCTTGTCAGCCTCAGTAGGAATAGCTTCAAGCCCCTCCTGTAAAATTTTAAAGTTTTTTAGTAATAAATTCTATAAGGCTTAAAAAAGAAGATAAATGACACATGAGAGTATTTTGTCATCAACCTGAGCATTCACCACCCATAGCTGATATAATAATTTAGGACATGTTGCAAATTTCCCATCATAGAGTCAAGTCTCAGTAGAGCACAGTTGTTCTAGACTTTTAAAGGCGGAATAACATATGATCCTGACTTTTTCACAAGGCCCATTATTGTGAAGAAGGAACTGTCTATTGTCTTGGGCTATCTGCAACTCAGAAGTAAATACAAGATCTTTTAGCTGGGACACACTTTTGCTAATTAGAGTTAGCTTTCAGCACCTATCAGCAATATTATATATAAAGCTTTTCATAATCAGGGACAATTTTAATATTCTCTTTGCTCAGGTGCTTGGTGGACTTTACTGCCAGGTTATTGGCTTTGATGTCTTTTGATAAGGAGATTTTTTAGAGTAGGTCCCATTTGAGCAACTTCTCAATCAAATTGATGGGAGACATGTGAGTATGTTATCCCTTTTCCAAGAAGCTTTACCCCAACCTTGGGGGCTTAGGTATACAGGGCAGCTTCTGTCTTCACATGTAAAATATTTTCTCTTGATTTCTTGCTTCTTATTGTTGCAATTAAACACATAGCCTTTAATGACCCTGCTTGGGCCACCTTTGACTGTTATTGATAGAAAATATTTTGGGGTCTCTTTGTGATCTTTAAGGAGCCCTTAATATTGAAAATATTTTGGGATTTTATTGCATCCCATGGCCCTGGAGGAGCATGTTAAAAACCAGGAAAGTACTCATGTTGCTCATCATTTTCATGTTCATCAGGAGAGGATTCTTGAGAGGGCTTAGGAGAGAGTTTGAGTGAGTGCTCAGGAGAGGACTTGAAGCTTGCCTTTTTTCTTCTTATTGATGTGATATTCATCTCCCTCAGACTCATAACAGCTATGAGAAGTGAAACCATCATCAGAGTCCTTCTCAGAAGCTGAAGGTGTGGGGTCTTTTTTCATCTTTTTTAGGATTTTTCTTGGTCACTTTCTTTGTAGAAGAAGAATCCTTAGGATTAACAGTGTCCTTGAAAGATTTTTATTGGGTTGTTTCTTATTAGGCTGGGGGTTCTTTGATTTTTCTTATTAATAAAAGCAACAGTCAGCATTTAAATTGTCTACATGTAATATTCTCCATGTCAAAAATTCCCCAAATTTTAATTACATATTTTTTGATTTTTTTACCTTAAATAATTGTTTCTAATGGCAAAAGTTAAATTTGATATTGATTTTCAAGTTTTAAGTTTTAAGTTAAATTGTAAAAATAAAGCCAAAATAAAATTTGAGATTGTCAACATGGAGGATGTTACATGTTGACAATTTGAATGCTGGCTGTTCCCTTGATAAAAGGGGGTTAGAAAAATAGCTGTGGGTAAATTAAAGAAAAATGAAAGTTAAAGCCATAAATATAGCAATTTGTGGAGAATTATTTTATATACTATGCAAAAAAACCTTCAATATTATTAAGATATGCAGTACCAAGGGTTTATATTAAGAAATAAATTAGAAGAAATTACATTTAAATGTTTAGTGTCAGCATTCTAAATGTTGATATAGTGAAAAATATGGTTTTTAACAGTGGCCTAAGAAAGTATCTCAATTATGACTGGCAAAATTTAGACAGTTAGTATTATTGAAGTAAATTACTACTTAAAACATTTAAATGTTGGGTAAATTAAGATTAGGTTTGAAAATTAGTTTAAATTTTCTTGTTTAGCTTTTTGCTATAATGATTCTATATTTATATAGCCTTTTAAATACTGAGTAACACGTAAAGTAAAAATTAGTTTCTTTATTATTATGTGAAGTTTTGGTGGCTCTAGAGATATAATTATGTGAGCTGAAAATTTTAAGTTGTGCCTTTGTCTTATTAAACCAGTTAAGGTCTCAACTTAGCTATTGTTGACCTCCTTTTAAAGCAGAGCCACTATTAAATCTTGCTTTAATTATGTTGCTCTGTTTGCTTAAATATTTTACTTGTATTGTTTTTTTCATGTTAGTTTTCCTTAGTATCAAAATAAATGACAATAAAGAGATCTTAGTTTTAACATATAGAATCTAGCTTATTTTAATATTTGAGGGTTGATTGAAACTTGCCTACTGTAGATTCAGAACCTAAAGGTAAAAATGCGGGATTATCAAATTCTTTTGCGTGAACTCACCAACTTACTGAAATATTTTTCATCATTTTATATAAAAAAGTAAGTTGTTCTGGGATGAAAATTACTCCAGCAAGTTGGTGGGTTCACGCAAAAGAATTAACAGTCCTGCATTTTTACCTTTAGGTTCTGAATTTACAGTAATGTTTTTAAAGCTATGTTAACACACTAATATTTTATACAACAAAGCTTGAAATCATTAGCCACTATATGTCAAACAACTATGAAACAATAATCCAACTAAAAAATAAATAACTTAATATATATGAATATATTTTATACTATATACTATTTTATTTATAAATTATTATGATTATTAATTTATCATGATATTATGTAGTTTTATTATATTAGTTGGCATAAAATCAAAGCTGTGAATTTTTTTGTAACTTTGATAGTTATTTTCTTCTTATTTTTTAATAAAAATTATTCTTATCATTAGTCAAAATCAACATTTGCTTTTTTCCTCATTGGTTATAAATTCCAACTATATGATAAAAGTAAAAAATATATTTTATTTTTTATTTGTTAGTAGGCAGCAGCCTAAGTTTTAAATTAAATTTAACTGTCTGAATTTTCAAAAGTGTTGTAATTTAGACAGTCAGCTTGCAGACAGTTTAAGTGCAGACATTTGCAGCTTAGACTAGGTCACCCACAGTGTAGTGAGCTTCTAAGTTTTTGGTTGCCTCAGAATTGTTCTTAATTGGTTTCACAGGCTTTAGCCTGCCAAGTGCTAACAAAGGGATGATAGTTAAAGGTGGTTTGGCAGGGACGTTGGACTTCAAATTGCCCTGCTATACCCCCTTCACATCATCAGGGATACCAAAGGCTAATAAATTAGGACTAACCCATGTATCACAATTAATTCTAGACCGTAGGATGAGGAGGGCAGCAGATAAATTCCCCCCAAAAGCTGTGTTAAGATGTTCATGGGAAAGTTTGGCAATCTGTTGAACCATAAACCTGCTTAATTTTTTTGCCTGTCTGTTATCTTTCAGGTTATATGGCATGGTAGCTATTTTTTCAAGAGCATTCTTCACACAGTACACTTTAATGGCATTACTCATAATTTAAAATACAAAATTAATGATGAGTTGCTTGGGGTGTCTAAAATGTAGCACAACTTTTTTGCCAATGAACCAAGCAATGATGGTGGTGTAGTTAATGGTTGCCCAAACTACAGACCAACATTTAGAGAGGTCATTGGCCATAAGTATATCTTTTTTCCAAGATTATCTTTGGGTAGGGTCCCTAAAATTTCAAGGGACCATTGTTCAAAGGGTTACATGCCTTTGATAGGTAATGCTAACTTGGGAGGAGCAGGGTTAGTCATGTTTTTTGCATAGCACACAGATTTTGAGTAGATCCAGAATTTCCTGGCTGATGTGGGACTACAAGATCTTTTGTTGTCCTTCAACTTCAAAACAATCACTTAATTGAGCCCCTTGTAATAGTTGGCCTCAGGGAGCAGTTAGAGGATGGGCCAATCTGGGTCTAGCCAACCATCCCCTATAATGGATGTCATATACAGTCAGGAGAGTGTATCAGCTGTACTAGCTCCTTTACAGGCTTGTACTCTATGTAGAGTTGGTAAAGGAACAGGTTTTTAACTCATCCTGATTTATGCCTGGTCAGATGTGACTATGTGTTAAAGTATTGGAGGGAGTTATAATCTGTGAGGACACAAGGGGGAAAGATAGCAACTTCTAGGTAGCAAAACCACTTCTCAACACAATAGACAATTGCAGCTAGCTCTTTATCATGGAGGATGTCCAAAAAGCAGGCTTGACCTGCCAGTAAGGTTCCAAGTAAGCAGATTTGTGACCTGAAATTCAATTATCCTGTCATTTGGAGCCAGACTAGGAAGTCAACTTGAATTTTCAAATCCAATGGCATGAACAAATGATGACCCATTTTGATTGATACCTTATTTTGGTGCTTGAATCATTATCAGGATCAAGCCACCCCCTTCACAGCCCACTGTGTGATCAACACAATCATGTTCCTGTTATCCATGACTTACAATAACAATAAAATTATAATCTCTCAATAAAGACTATTATCTAGCTTTCTAAACATTTTGCCCATGTAGCTTTGCTAAAACAGCACAGTTACAACAAGGAGATCAAGTTGTTCAGTGTCAATGAGTTTTATGGACTTGTAGGCTACTGGGAGGAAGGCACTGTCATCAGTTTCTGCCTGCAGCACGCCCCCTATGGCCTGATTGGAAGCATCAGTTTTAATTTTGTACTAGGCGTTTCTGTTGGGGAATTAAAGTATGGGTGATGTGATGATTTTTTGACTTAGTGTCTTGTTGTAACTGTACTGTTTTAGCAGATTTACAAGGGGAAAATATTTGTAAACTAGATAAAAAATCTTTGTTGAGAGATATGGATTATATAGTCACTGTGACTTGTGGGTAGCTAGAACATGATAGTGTTGATCACACAATGGGTTGATATAAGAGGTAGCTTGATCCTTGTAATGATTAAAGCGCCAAAACAAGATATCCACTGTAGGAGATCAGCTTCTGTTCATGTTGTTGTGTTTGAAAATTTAAGTTGACTTCCTATCTTGGCTTTGAGTGGCTGGATAATCAGATTGTAGGTCACAAACTTGCTTACTAAGAACCTTGCTGGCAGGTCAAGCCTGCTGTGCCAACACCCCCCAACCTGACTGAAAGTTGGCCTCCTCTGGGGGCAGGTTATCAGGGAGGTTGTCAGGAGCCCAGGCGCCAAACTGGACTAATTGCTGTTTGGTGGTGGGTAAAACAGTCTCATGTTGCTTTTGTCTTTCTTTGCAGGGTCTCAGGCAATCATGGTGGAGGACTTTGTCTTGTCTGCATTTTCCAAGTCCTTGCACAATGTAAGTGTTGCTTTATTTACCTTTTGAATGATGACTGGGCCCACTTTTTCTGGTTGTAGTATTTTACTCTTGTTGGCATTCATAACCCAGACTTTGTTGCCAACCTCATGTCTGTCTTGGATGGGGACAGAGGTCTTTTGTAGATGCTTTTCTTCTCTTTCTGATTGATCACTATTGGCCTGTATGACCTGGGGATCTGAGCAGGGTGGGACCATGCTTGGCATTTCCAGCTTGGGTCCTGATAGTGTTTGAATGATATTGGGTTGTATGCCATAAACTAGCTTGAAGGGGCTTTTCCCAGTGGATCTGTTCACACAGGTCCAGCATACAAGTAATGTAGTTGATAGCGCCTGTGACATTCCTCAGGTCTCCTGGCAGTGATCTTGGACATGGATTGCACAAGGCTACCATTCAGCCGCTCCACACATCCATTGACCTGGGGATGGTAAAGTGTTGTAACTGTGTGTTGGATCCCATTCTTAGTAAGGTATACATTGGTATCTTTAGAGGTCAATTTTTGCCTCTGTTGATTACCAGGATTTCTGGCTTTCCAAACTTGCTGATGATTTATTTTCCTATGAACTGCCACACATCATTGCCTGTGTGTGTTTTTACTGTCTATGCCACCGGTCATTGAGTGGCAAAGTCTATTGCAGTGATGATGTATTTCTTTTCATTATGTTTTTGGGCATGGGGCCTACAATGTCTAGGGTCCATAATTTGAAGGGTAGTTGTGAGCAGATAGGCAGTACTGATTTAGGAAGTGTATTGCTTTTTGCAAATTTCTCACATACTTTGCATTGTTCCAATACTTTCTGGACATTCCAGTATAGGCTAAGTCACTAAGCTTTATGTTTAAGAAATTTGTAGAGGTTGCAGCTTTTAGTGTGTCCTAGATCCCTGTGGTAACGTAGAATGGTGTCTACTTGCTGATGTGTAGGAATGTAAGGAATGGTGGTTATGTTGGTCATCTTTTGATGCAAGGTTCCATACAGTCTGCAAATAAGTGTTCATTCTTAATGACTGCCTCTTTGGTTATGTCTGTTGCTCAGGAGAGAAGCCCTTGTCCTTTGTCTGGAGCACCAAGAGAGGCTAGTCTGAGTCAATCTCATTCTTTCCCCTTGTGGCTCTGATGTACAGGCGTAATAGTGTATCTAGCATGAAGAGTTCTGGACCAGGCTTATATTGTATGAGCATATTAAACCTCTCCAGGAGTTCCATCCAGCAGGCTTGGCAATAAGATAGGTTTGCTTGTGTTTTGAAGAATATAAGCAGCTTGTGGTTGGTCAGTGCTGTGAACTCCTCTTGTTGCTCTAGATAAAAACACCATTTGAACAGACATTGCACAATTTCTAACAACTCTTTGTCATATATAGGGTATCAACACTTGCCATCTGTCAACTTTTGGGATTCATAAGCTATGGGCAGGAAATCACCATCATTATTTTTGATTTGTAGTACTCCCCCAATGGATGTGTCTGAGGCGTCAGTTTCCATTTGATATTCTCCGTCACGTTTGGGGTATTGCAGGATAGGAGCCATTGTGAGCTTCTCCTTGAGGCATCTAGAACAGATATCCCGTTGGGGGTCCACACAAACTTGGATTTGGCGCCTGTTATGGCAGACAGGGGTGCAATCAGGACGCCACAGTTGGGGATGAATTGTTTTACATAGGCAATCATTCCTAGGAATGTGCGGAGTTTTGACTTGTCCTTTGGAGGTGGCATTTTTCAAATGGCCTGGATTTACTGGCCCTCAGGTTTGATGCCATGTTTTGAGACTATGTGTCCCAGGAAGGGAAACTGCTTGCAGAAGATTTGACATTTGGAAGACTTAGTCAGCAGCTTATGCTATGCCAGGCTGGCAAAGACTGCCTCTAAGTCCTTGTGATGTTGTTCTACCAAGGGGCTATAGACAATGATGTTGTCCAGATATACCAAGACATGCTTGTCAATGTGGGGGGCAAACACCTTTTTCATGAAGGTCATGAAGGTTGAAGGGGTGTTTGCCATTCTGAAGTTGAGTACCACACACTTTTATGAACTGTATTTAGTGTCAAAGGCTGTTTTGGGAATATCTTCCTCCTTGATACATATCTGTTTGTAGCCAGTGATTAGGTCAATCTTGGAGAGGACTGTGGCACCACCCAAGGCATTAAAGAGGTCGTCAATGAGTGGTAGTGGGTAACAACTTTTGATATTAACTTTGTTTAGGGCTTGATAGACTGTGATTAGGCGCAGGGTACCATCTTTCTTTGCTGCAAAGAATACAACAGCACCAAAAGGAGACTGTGAGGGGCTGATAAATCCTTTCTCCAATGCCTCCTTGATGTCACAAAAGGTTCCATCATGCCAGGTATTATCCACCCAAGAAAGAAAGCTCAAAAAGCCAGAAAACCTTTATCAAAATTGACCAAGTTAACGGATTTAAATCAAACAGTCAATCAAAATGGGTTATGACTGCTCCAGTCTGTCAGCTGAAACCGGTTCCCCCTTGCAAATTGACATTGATAAATTGGCGTAATTTGAGGGTCACTTGATATGAGCTTGTCAATCAGCATGGTTGTCAGAAACTAGTCACACAAGGGTTCTTTGCAACCTGGACCAGATACTTACTTGACAATGAGGAAGAAATAGGATGTCAAGACTCAGGTAGTATTTAGTCAATTTTTCTGATATATATTAGATAATTTTCACTGTTTCAACTCTAAGAGTTGAGTCCTCACAAAAATTTACTCAATACAAAATCTTTTATCCCAATTTCTAATTTACTTTTTAAAAATGCATCCTGTGGTTGGGTTGTTACAATATATTCCATACAATATGATTCTCAACATAATCATTTCTGGAAGATGGGGTCCTGCAGTTGGAACTTTGTTGTTGGTGCTGCCCAATGTTAATTTCATGCCAGCCAATTTTGCAGCTCCTCCCCCATTCTTGAAACTGAAAATTGTGTTGCCTCCCAATGTCCAGAATTTTATTCTGAAGATTTGTTGTTGTTGTCTCAGGCCATTTATCTTGGGCTACTTTTGTTAGGATTAATTGTTCTGCTTAATCCTGGTATTACAATTGGAAATTTTACAAAAAGATATTTGAAGCCACATTGGTGGTTAATCATTAATTCTATGTGAATTTGGGTGGTAATTCCCCATCACTTAGAAACGTCTTCATACTATCCTGCAATTTCCGTCACACTTGAGGTAAGTGCGTGGGGTATTGTCCTTGTTTGGTGTAAGGCAGTAGAAAGGTTGCGCCTTAGGTACAGCTCCTTTGAGTTGGATGGAGTGTTGGATATGTTTTCTAGAGGAAGCCCAGGTAAGGCCTCCTTGAAGATTTCTGGATGTTGGGCTATTATTTCACAATCTTGAGATGTAGTGGTGTCCTTATGGTCTTTGAAGTGTATTATCTTGTACTGGCAGGAGTCCCAGTCAATTGTCTTGAGATTTTCCTGTTAGCCATGTTTCTGTAATACATACAAAGACGTGGTTGCATAGGAGTTGATCCACTGAGTCAGGGTAGATCTGGTAATTGACACCTTCACGCTTAATGGTCAACACTGAGGTTACCCAGTCTACAAGGGGGTTGTTCCTTTGCAATCATTCCAGTCCCAATACAATGTCAAACTTTGGGAAGTCAATGACGGGACCTTGGATGGGTGAGTGCAGGTTCTTGAGCATGATGGAGAAGGGGGCAGTTTCTTTTGTCACAGAAATGTGATGTTCATCAGCTAAAATCATGTTTTTAATCTGCAAGGGATTAGTGGCTAGCTTGACTTTCCATAAAGCCTCAGTGACTAAGGTTTGATCTGGACCAGAGTCCAGGAGTGCAGAGCCTGTGTAACTGTAAAAGCAGAAAGGGTAAGACATCAGTTTATTGGGATATCTGGTAATGGTGTGAAGTACTGGGTCTGCTGAGGATACTTGAATCATTGGGCATTGGTCCACGTCCTTGGGTCTGTACTCATTTTTAGGAGAGTCAGGATTTGTGCAGGAAGAGCTTGGCTTGCTTAGTGCTCTCCCCAGACTTTTCCCTCATTGTGATTGTCTTGTGTGGCTGTGACGCGGATTTAGGTATGATTTGGCTAGCTGTTGTTCTTATTTTCATGTTCATTTGGACCTGAATGTTTGTAGTTTGCATTTTTGTTGTTGCTCCCAGGAGATGGTTGATTGGGACATCCAGATGGGTGAGAATCTTTGGGTTGCTCTCTTTTTCCAGTCTGCGCCTTGTGAAGAGTGTTGGACGTTTGTTCTGCTTTCTCTGCCTTGCAGTTAAGACTTTATAAGTTGTTCACTTGGTCCAGGTTTATGTGTCTTATTAAATGTGACTTGAGTGCGTCATAGTACATGAGATAGGTAGCTGATGTGGTAAAATCTATCTCCAAGGGGGCACATAGTTGGAGTTCCTCATAAGCTTGGGTGAGTTTCTTCACTGTGACTGTTTAGGTCAGGTTCTTTACTTGGTGTATAATCATGAGTGTGTTATCCTTCAGCACAAATCTTACCAATAAGTCTTTCTTGAAGGTGTCCCAGTTCTTCTCAGTGTGCTCTTTGTGCCACTTGTCACACCAGGTGCCAATCTTGTGAGTCAGTTAGATGGAGATCTCTGCAATCTAAAAGCGTTGCAGGAACTTCATTTGGGCCATCTTGCTTTGACCTTATTGGATTCCCAAAGCAGTGTTATTGTTGTTGGCACCAGCAAAGGGTTCTAGGGCAGCACTTTGAATTCTCTGATCTACGTAGGCAGGCATGGTGGCGGGTGCTTGGAAGAACCCTTGCACTGACAGGGTGTTGAAGGAGGGAAGTGGGATTACTGTGTTCTAGTAGAGGACAAAGCCATTGGGTATCTTGCTATAGGCGTGTATGATGCCCATTCTAACAGGAGGCCAGACAGGATTCTATCTAGGATTTGTTGGCTGCGGCAAGTACAGGCAACAGGCGGCATTTTGGGGAATAAAGTATATGGAGAACCTACTTCTGCTACCAATGTCATAACTGTGCTACTTTAGCAGAGTTACAGGGGGAAAATATTTAGAAACTAGATAATAATCTTTATTGAGAGATATGTATTATATAGTCACTGTGACTTGTAAATAGTAGGAACATGATAATGTTGATCACACAATGGTTTGGTGAAGGGGATGGCTTGATCCTGTTAATGAGTCAAGCGCCAAAACAAGGTATACACTGTAAGGGATCATCTCTTGTTTATGTTGTTGTATTTGTAAATTTGAGTTGACTTCCTAGTTTGGTTTTGAGTCACTGGGAAGTTGGGTTGCAGGTCTCAAACCTGCTCACTTGGAATCTTGCTGGAGGGTTGAGCCTGCTGTTTTGACAGTCTCAATTGCTGATCTTGCACAATTTTTCTTTAGAAGTGCTGCTTAGTATTCAACAACTTGTTGAAGGGGGAAAATAAGTTCCCTGAAGCTGTGAATAAACCTGTTTATATATAAAATTGTTCCCAAGAAGGTAAACACTTGAATAGAATTAGTAGGGGCAGCATATTGGTAATCTCCTTGATTTTGTATAGGATGGTTTTAATCCCCTCAGTTGAGATGGTATGTCCCAAAAACAGGAACTATGTCTAGAGGAGCTATCACTTTTATTGTGTAGCCTTCAGCTGATATTTGTAAAGGGTGTTTAGGAAAGCACAGAGGTAATGGAGATGTGTCTCTTAATTCTGGCTGAATACATTAATGTAATCCAGGTACAGTAAAACACACTTCCCAAACAGCTCCCTGAAGGCCTTATTAATGAGCATGCAAAGGTTGATGGTGCATTAGTAATGAATTAGTTCATGAAATAACACTCAAAAGACCCATAGTGTGTTCAGAAGGAATTTTTTGCCTCATCTCCTGGGTAGATTTTGACTTTTTCACCCTGCTGTGAGTTTAATCTTGCTAATAATTTAGCACCTGTAAGTGTATCAAAAAGATTATAAATCAACAGGAGGGGTAATGTTTATTTATGATAACCTTGTTGAAGGGGCATTAATCTGTGACCAGGAAGCTGGTGTGTCTTTCTTGGCCACAAAGAAGACAGTAGACTCATATGGAGATAAAGATTGTAGATGGATCACTTATTAATTGATACAAAATAAGAGCTGTTTGCGGACAAGGTCAGTAGTTAACTAAATAAATAGAAGCTGCCTAGTAAAAGTTAATTAGCTTCTGTTAATTATTTATGCCTTTAAGTACTATTAGAGAAGACCTCTATTAAACTTTTAAAAGGTTAAAGACATTAACCTGGGATGTTTATGCCAGGGTGTTATAGGAATCTTAGACTGGCTGGGGTGACTGTAAAGCTGAGTCACTTTTTTCCAAAAAGTGATTTAGGCTTCTAAGTTAATGTCTTATGGGTGCTTTTAGGGATAGTTCTACTGCTGCTGTTTAAGCATAGGGGTCTAAAACCATTTATGGGATGGTTTTGCAGATAAATAGCTTCAGAACTTAATGACTTTGAGCATATTCTAGAAAGTGAGGTTAATTGGTCTGAAAATACCCAAGCTAAACGCTTGAGGAGCTAATAGAAAGTGTAGCACCAAGAGGGTGCTTGACTATTAAAGCCTTGCTAGAAGACACTCATGGTAGATATACAGAGAGAAGACCTTTGTGGAAGTTAGTAATTATGACCATTATAGAAAAAATAGAAGTCCCAGGTTAAAACTCCTGATCTTGGCAAAAAGAGAAATCCGAAAGTTTTATTGGGAGTAACTAATGATATTTCATAGAAGGAGACCAGAGAAAGGGTTTAAAAAGAGATTAAGATAGATCAAAAATAATTGATTGAAGAATATAAAGTATTAAGAGAAATGGAGATTAAAATAAAGAGATCTGGGAAATTAGATATTCAAGAGTAATATAGTTTGAGAGATAAAGAGAGTGGATAAGAGCCCATAGAAGAAGCAGAGAAATTTTAAAGGAAGCATGAAACATTTCTCTGAAGCAATCAAGTGAGATAAGAAGCAAAATAGAACCTTAATGAGGCTTTCCTGGGGCTTCCAAGAGACAGAGAAATAAGGGAGACATATTGAAGATTTTATGGAAAATAAGCTTCCTAGTAAAAACACATTAAAAACAGAAAAGTTTGCATACAGAGAGATGTTGAAGAAAAACAAAGAGATTATTTTGAAATCTAGACAAAAGTTCTGCACTTTTTCTGTGAAGTGCTGGTTTTTTATTAGAGCAAGCAGAAAACCCATTAAGGAAAGGCACAGCTCTCCAAAGGCTTCAAAAACAGAGAAATAATAGGATTGACTAAACTCCCAGCTTATATTATTAGTGGTTCTTCTTTGGTAGAATGATTTGAAAGTGCTAGTAATATATTAAGATGAGCTGCAAAACATCCTAGAATTAGATCAAGCAAATTTTTCAAGTTAATTTTATTATAAAAGAGAGAGCATAACCTTTTAATACTTGAAAACCCCCATCAAGAAGAGAAATAGCCTGGTACAAGTAACTATATAAGAGTGATTGATGAGCCAAAGTGAGAGATATAGAAATAAGGCAAAAGCACTAGTAGAATACCATGAGTTTTGAACTTAAAGGAGTCATAACAGAGAAGCAGTAGAGGAACAAGTATAAGAGAAAAAAGAGGTTATAGAATAGATTCCATTAGGGAACAGTATTTATACAGGATTACAAGTGGTATAATTACAGGAGGTTTCTAGGTTATCTTCCTTCTAATTGAATAAATCTGTTCATGACCCCTACTTGTTTATAAAGTACCTTAAGAAATGAATTCATCCCCTCAAAATTATTACCCAATGGTGGGATAAGAGGAGCCATACAGATAGCAGAATAGAAATTTTCTGGAAGTCAGACACCTGGTGAAGAGTGAAAAGGCTAAAAAAGGCTCAAAGTTGACAGAAATGAGGCAGTAATTCTTTAGTAGTGAGTTTACTGCAAACATTCTAGGCCTTGTATGCACCAAAATCATAAAGCACTCAGGAAGATGCAATGATGCTTAGTGCTGATTCTATAATCTTGGATGGAAATGTCCTTGAAGGGTTCAAAGTTACTTAAGCTCAGTAAAAACAATAGCCTCTGAACTGAGTCACTTGAAGAAATGCACCCCAACCCAGCTAATGCCTGGATATGATCCAGGACACTTTTGGGTGACTTCTGAATAGCATCATAAGTGCTACATTGTGTCTAGTGTATTTGCTGATATTATTGGATTGCTTAATCCTCCTTGTGTGTTGGGCAGCATAGAGGGTGTATGTTATAAATCTGAGTATTATTGGGTGTTTATGGTTATTTTGCTTAGCTTTTATTACAATCAACTAGTTTACCAAAGACTAAGTTGAGGTATTCTCTAACTTAGTAATTATAATAAAGTTTAATAAATGCCAATGATTGATCCTTTATTTAATACAATTAAGAGAGCCATGTAGAGTTTGGGATATTGATAACAGCCACTGAATGCCAGGATCTTCTGCTTCACAGCCAGATCCTGATGTAGCCTTTGCCCACTATTAACATTGGATTGGATGATCATAAATTAATATGGCCTGGAGATAAGGCCATCTTAATTAGTAGAACTACCTTATATCCAGAGCAAGAGTACTGGTTGATCTCTTTATCACCAAGCTTAAAGGATTAATGGCTGTTACAGTAAAGACTAGTTTTAACCATTCACTGTATGGAATTTGCCTACTAAACTAGACATTACTGGAAAAGACACACAACCTTTCTAAACATGGTAAATTTTCCAAAGAGGAACATAAAGACAGTATTTTTTATACTGATGCTCCTGAACAGAGAATTGGTAAAGCCCAAAGGCAAAAATCCAATATCATGTTAGCAACCCACTTAGCAACTTGCCTGTACTTGCTCCAGAAGAAGCTGAATTCACCAAAATACTGGGAGGTAAAATAGCTGCAGCATTGCATAGTTCTTAGTTTGGTTTCATTAAGCCAAAAAGACCATCTAGCAGTTCTCTAGTAGTCACCTCTGGAATGCCCAATTCTTTGCAATTATTAACTATTGATCAGAAAAGAGTTCATAATGACAAAACTAAAACTCCAACACATGTATCTGCTGTTAGATTTGATGATCATGTTCCTATTTTGACCAAAATACTCAAGGAGCTAAACAAGGACAAAGTAGGATTAGCTCCTGAGGTGGTACAAGAAGACAGTCAAGGTTCCTTCATAGACATGTTTGCTTTCTTTGTTGGGAGGAGATACCTAGTCTGTGCTTCTGTGGGCCAGTAGTAATGTGGTCAACACTGATGCTGGCCTTAGAGAGTTCCAATGTGATCTCTACCAGAAACCTTTAAATATAGAATATTGTGCACTGGTTATCCTTAGAGTAAAGCTAGTACAGTATGCAAAACTTTGCTTCCAAAATTTCTTCTATGATAGAGTTTTCTTAACAGACAACCAGGCATCTTGTTTTCTCAAACTCCTCAAGCTAGTGTTCAATGTGTGGTCCAAACCTTGTTTTTCAGCAGGTCATGTGCCCTTGTGTTATGGTTTAGATAGCCACAAGTATTGGCTACATAGGGCTATGGGGGCTACCTTGGATCTTCTAAGTTACAATAGGAAAGGAAGTTGTCAGTCAGTGTCTTTGGTTAGAAGTCTGGTGCTTAGCAGCTCTTAGGGTGTTTATCACCAGAGACAACACCATATTCCTGAGTATATCAAGTGACTCTTGAGGATCATATATTCTGTTGGTGATAAAACACCATATGAGTATTCCCAGAGCAAGAGCCTCCTGTGGAAATGCATCCTTCTCATAATTGCTTTTCCCTACTCCAATGGCATCAATTGTGTGAACTTCCTTCCCGTAGATGAGTACCATTTCCTTTAATTTGCATTTTGTTGGCTTCCCAATGTCTGCGCTTATCTAAACAGCAGTAGCAAAAGTCCTCATCCAGTTGAAACTGGTTTTAGAGGCAATAGCATCTCAATAAAGTACTTTTGCATAAACCATCACTATTCTTTCTATATGCTTTATATCATACTTGTTGTGAATAGGTTAACAGCTCAAGGATTTTTTATATTAGTCTTTTCTTTTTCCAAGTTGCTATCCTTAATGGGATTTGGTCTTGATCAACAGGATCCTTGTACATATATTGCAAATGTACTTGGGTAATCAATTGTCCAGTCTCCAGGTCCTTTAAGGTGTATCTGTCTACCCCTACCATCTGTACTACCTTCAAAGGTCCTTGCCATAGAAATGCAAGTTTGTTTTTACAACCATATCCTCAATTGCTGTAGAATAGACTTTTCTTCCTATCTCATATACTGGGAGGGCTGATCAATGCTGTTCTGCACAATCAATGTCCTTGATCTTGGCAGACAGGTTTGTTTTATATGCCTCTGATTATAGCTTAATCAGCATGTGAGATAACCTTTGAGTGTATGTGTCTTGAGATATAGCTTCACTGGTATTCACTAAGTTATATAAATGTGGTGACAGGCTAGGTTGCCAGCCATATAGAAACTGGAAAGGGCCTTTCCTGGCTGCTCTATGGAATCCAATGTTATAAGCAAAGGCCACAGCTGTAAGATAGGCATACCATTCTAATTAATGCTGGTGGAGTAGCTTTTATAAGATTTGGACCATTTCCCATTAGTGTCAGTGTTGCAACTGAACCAATGAGGATTCAGTATTTGGAATTGGGGAAGACAACAGTCCAATAGAAAGGACAGAATAATAAGAATAAGGTATTGTTTACTGTAGAATATTGTGATTAATATACTATACAGGGAAAGCCACAAGGCCACAAGGGGGTAGCATAGTGGGAAGCTCCATGTAAGGTTTGAAGCCAAGGAATAACTTGTGCGGGGATCAGCAAGTCAAATTGGTAGTGCTCCTAATTAGGATGAAGTCCCGCCATTTGATATTGTCATCAGATTAATCCATAACGTTAGATACGTCAAGGGGCGACTCATCAAGCGCCCCCTGTGTATTGTAAGATATGTTAGTAGGCAAGTCTGGAAACTTGGTTGCAATAGTAAGGGTAGATTCCATACTACCAGGAATCATTTTCCCAAGTTGGAAAGCTCAGAAATCTGGAACACCATTAATCAAATTAACTGATTTGACAGATTTAAATCAAACAGTTGATCAAAAATGGTTCACAGCCACTCCAGTTTGCCATTTGGATTTGATTCTCCTTTGCAAGCTGACACTGATAAATTGTTATAATCTGATAGTCACTTGATACAACCTTATTTATCAGTGCAGCTATCAAAAGTTGATCATCCAAGGGTTCTTTGCAAACTGGACCAGGTAATAACTTGACAATGCAGAAGAAATATGAGCCAAGGATCCAGGTAGCATTGCTTAGTCAAGTTTTGATATATATGGGAAAATTTTCACTGTTCAACTCTTAAGAGTTGAGTCCTCTCTAAAATTTTTACTCAAATAAAATCAATGTTTCCTTGGTCTAACTTTATTTTTGAAATACATCCTGTAGTTGGCCTGCTGCACTACATTCACTACAATTTAATTCTTAGCCACTTTATTACCAGAAGATGGGGTCCTGCTGTTGGCACTTTGTTGTTGTCTCCTCCTAATGTTAATCCAATGCCACAAAATCTTGGATGTTTCCCTACCATATCTGAAGCTGAGACACTTGCTCCATCTCAATGTCCTGAATTCTACGCCAAAGACTCATTGGTTCTCTCTCAGGTTATTTATCTTGGGCTTTTTTGGTTAGGGTTAATCATTCTGCTTAACCCTAGTGTATTATTTGCAAATTTTACAAAACAATATTTCAAGCTTTATTGGTGGTTAATCACCAACTCTATGTGGATTTGGGTGGTGATTCCCTACCATATGGAGACAGCCTCTAACTATCCAACCAATTTCCAACACAATTAGTTTTTTCTAACATACCATTGGTTTGAGGGTATTAAGGTATCAACTGAGTTCCACGGATACTCATAAGTTTGTCTATCCTAGGTATAATGTAATGTGTGAAGTTTGTTCTGTTATCCGTAAGAAGGGTTTGCAGACAACCATTCTTATATAGGATTTTCTCTAAAATGAACTTGGTTGTGGTCAGCGCCAACTGGTTTAAAATTGTCTTTGCTTCTTTTTATTTGGTAAGTTGATCCACTGCTACAATCAAAAACTTATTTTTGCCAGTAGTTAATGGCAGAGGTCCAACTACATCTATTACAAAAGTGTGGAAAGCAAACCCAGGTCAGATTAGGTGATGCTGATAGCACAAGATTTTTGGTTGCTCTATATTAAAATTGTGACAGGAAGCCAGTTTTTCTGCAACATCTGAGTGCATAACTTTCCAGTAGCAATGCTGCTGTACAAGATTCAGTATCATATGAATACCTCCATAACCTACTTGTTTGTGGGCTGATTTAATTGCATTTTTATGTAATGAAGGTCTGGTGTACGGTAACCATTTGTCCTTGTGAAGTTTGAACATATGTTTGTTCTTAACCTTAGTGTTCACAGAGGGATTTTCCAGAATTTTCTAAATATTGGGTGGCCCCTTCCCCCACAACAACTGTTCCAGGAGTAGTTTTTTTGTAGAGCTCATCTGCTTCTGGTAAAACCAATGCTATATCTGGTAGGTGAGATAAGCAATCTGCATTCTGATGGGACGCTCCAGCACAATGCACAATATTATAGTCAAAAGCTTGGAGCTTGATAGCCCAACGTGCTAGGCAGCCTTTGGGATCCTTCAGAGTCTTAAGCCATTTAAGAGATGAATGGTAGGTAGCTACAGTGAAATGGACGCCATGCAGATAGACTCTGAACTGTTGATAGGTGTATATAACCACCAGGCATTCCTGTTCAGTGACTGTGTAATTGCACTCATGGCAGTTCAGAGTTCTTGAACAGTAACTCACAGGATGTTCCTGGTCTTTGTTATCCATTTGAGATAAGCTGTGCCATTTGCAGTAAGGCTAACATCCATATAGACAATGAAAGGTTGGTTAAAATCAGGATAATCAAGGACAGGATTGGTGACAAAGATGGCTTTTAAGTCATCAAAAGCTTGTTGACAGCCCATGGTCTATGAGATTTTGACCTCATTCTTTAAGAGATAAAAGTAGGGGTCGCTCAAGCCAGAAAAGTTAGGAATTAAACATCTATAGAACCATATCATCCACAAGAATACCTGAAAGTTTTGTTTGCTCCTTGGTTGCTGCATATGGGTGATTACCTCTCCCTTTGCAGGTACCGGTCTAAGTCCATCCTTACTTACAATTTATCCCAGGAATTCTAGAAGCTCTTTAAAGAAATTATATTTCCTAGGCTTCAGCTTTAGATTAGCCACAATCAACCATTGTAAGACAGCCTCTAGGTGTTCCAAATATTGACCAAAAGTTCTCAATAAGACATTGATGTCATCAAAATAAACCAGGAGCAGGAAAACCTTAGATTGCCCATCACCAAGTCCATTGTACACTAAAATGTAGCTGGAACATTAGCCAGGCCTTGCAGCATAAATATAGGCTGGAAAAGTGCTTGCTCTGTGATGATTGCACATTTTTCCTGATCAGCTTCTTGGAGGTCTATTTGCCAGTACTTGCTGATCTAGTCCATTGCACTAAAATATTGGGCACCACCTAGCTTATCCAGTGTGTCAGAAAAACAGATATTGCAAATGAACTATTGGGTATAATGGATTGCAGTGATAATCAAGCCTAATTATATTTACACTTACTGCTGTACAATAGTACAGCAATGACAACATAGCATTTTCACAATAAATAATTGGGTTGTTTTCTGCATTGACATGGTATGACAATTAAGTTGCATGGCCATAAATCAGCCCTAAAAAAGAAGCTGCCATATTGAGCGTAGTTTATGGTGCCATTTGACACCAAGCTAGTGTACGGCTAACTGGGATATCTGAAAAGGCAACAACTCAACTGCAAGTCAATGAATATGCCTGAGATTAATACACATTGTTCCCTGTAAGGTGCTAATGACTATTATTATAGTGCATCCACCTTTCAGCTAAATACTTATTTAACTTCCTCCCTCTTCACAACAATAATGTATCAGATTTTAGCTCATAAACAATTTATTCATTCAGTTGTTACCTCCAAGGAAGAGTTAAAGACTACAATTAAATAAGTTAAATAAAACCTCACCATTAAAAACTTGGAAGCAAGCAGAAACCCTAGAAAACCACACCCCAGGCCACACTGCTGATACACTATATTGTCAATTTGTGGTAGTGGGTATGAGTCCTTCTTGGTAACAGAATTCAATTAACAATAATACATTACCACACAATTGGATCCATATTTATTCTTTACTGTTAGGAGAGGAGAGGACCAAGGACTTTTGCTAGGAACCAGGCGTCTGGCTGACAGAAGATTCTGTAGTTCCTTGTTAATAATCATTTGGTTAGCTTGATTTCTCTGAATTGGACAAGAGCATATGGGAGCTGTGCCTTGTGTGTCCAGAGCATTTTCTACTCCTAGTGCTTTTCTAAGATCATGGTCATGTTCTTCAAAGACGGCTTTTTATTTATAAAAAAGAATTAAGGCCTGATATTTCTGTGGTTCAGTTAATTCATGGAGTGGCTTGCGCAGAATTAGCAATAGAACTGCAGGATTGTTGCAAGGTAGATTGAATTCACTTAATTTTCAAAGGGAATGACTTCAGCCAAAGCTGCATTCTCTTCCAGCTAAATATGGCCCAAATTTGGTTTTTCTTAACCTTTATGGGGCCATGGGAAAGATTACCCAGAAGAACTAAGATTTCTTTGCTCAAAGGTATCACAATACCAGGGGATATCCAGGGATCAAGGTGGGAGCCATTGTGCAGACCATGGACTTTTCTGTTTAGTCCTTTTGGAAAACCCAAGCTAAGGCCAGTATTTTGGATTATTTCCAACCCCTTTGTAATCACAAAATCTTTGGCCTAGTAGAGTGGTATTCCTCTGTATTCCTTAGTAGCCAGGGGAAGTGACCTCAGTTTCATCTGGTGGAGTGTATAGGCTATAGAAAGATCACCATCAGTGTATTTCATGTTAAATTGATGAATCTTTTTGGTTGGTAGGTCTTTGGTTCCATCTCTATAATAGAACATGGGAACCAAATGACCCAGGATACTTAAAGTGCCATTCTTGTGATTAATAATTGTTCTATAAGTAGCCATGAAGATTATCCCAATGAGTATGTCATAGCTATTGTCATGGAGGACTATTTCAGGAGCAGTCACTACTAGCTTACCAAACTAAAGCAGGAGGAAAGAATATGCACCCAAGGCTTTAGTTTTATAAGTACCAGTGGTGCCAAATTCTTCCTCATAGTCCAAATTTGGGGCCAGTTTGAGCTTCTTTACTAACCTGGTGGAAACTATATTCCCTGGGGCTCCAGAGTCCATGTTTTCTTAACCCTAAGCTTATGGACCACAAGTTCAATGTAGGTACAATCACTTGATCTCTGTAATCTTGAGATGAGATTTTTGTAGCTTTGTGTATATCTAGCCCCTTAAACTGCAAAAGGAATGCTTCTAAGGCCAATATAAGCTCAGGGTTTAGAGTTTTAAGAGTCTCTAGGGTAGTTGAGTTTTGTACAGAATATAGTATCTGTGCCAATTTATTAACTCTATTACCATTTTGTGTTACTTCACTAGAAGGATTCAATAATTGTTCAGTGTAAGGGATTGTCATAGTTTCAATTGTTTTATGGGAGGGAAAGGCTTAAGTATGTATGCCCTGTCTTGTTGTGACAGCGTTCACAGCTAGGAATTGGTGCAGAAGGTCATTGTTCACTTCCTCTTTTTCAGGCAGGTAGCGCTCAGGACTGGCATCCAGGTCCATCAGACTGGTCTCCTCATCAGGAGGTTTTTTGGCAGCAGGGTCTGGGTCAATTGTGGGAGAGGGGTCATTACTACTAGCAGTCAGGATTCTCTCTGTAACCTGACTGCTTAGCAGTTTTTTACTCCTCCACATCTTCCTCCAAATTGTCTTCTGTAGGATTGATGTTGTCTTAACTGTCTTCATAGCCCACATGGTGTATATTGGCCTTGTTGCTTAAATTTCTGTGAGAGGTGGCCAGGCTGGCCATACTTGTGGCATTTCCAGTTATTGTTAGCACCATTGATCAGAGGAGTTGATCCAGTTGCTGTCTTCTTCATAGTATCTTTTTACAAAGTCCTGCCTTTATAATCAGTTACGTTGAAGGTGGTGGCCTTATTGTAATTGGGAAATTGAATCTTGAATTGTTCCTTAAAATAGCCCAAGTGTTGCATCAATTCAGGGACTGTTTGTGCACCATAGATTCCTGATTTTAGTGCAATGGAAATTTTTCTATTAGGACATACATAGTTGAGGAGGGCTCCCTTTATGTCAACAAACGTAGTTGCTCCCTTGGAGACTAATGTTTGTGCCTCCAGGTAGAAGTGCTCAGATAAATCTATTAGTCTTTCTCCCTTCTTGATTTTTTCCTTCTATAAACTCCATTTTCTAACAAAATATATCTTTCTTGCTACCAAATTCAGCATAAGAGCTCTGGATACATTCTTGTAAGTCTATCCTTACTAAGATAATCTGGGTATAATTATGGTCTGAGTCTCTGAGTCCAGGCAATTAAAGATTGCTGCATTTTTCATAGTGTTGTCTGCTCCATACATTAATTGTTGTAAAGCCAGAGGAATTTGTGGATGTTTGACTTTTTTCAACCCTAGGGAGATTTTTGGGCTTGAAGTTCTGTATCACCTTTGAGCTACTGAAGTTGTAACCTCTTCTTTGTGGAGGAGAAGATGCTCTCAAGTTTGTGCGCGGAATTGTGCTTCTAAATCAGTGTCTCTTTGGTTGATACTGGTTCTAAAAGTATAAGCAGCAGCTACAGACAAGGGAGTCTCACTACTGTCTAGAACAGGCTCAACTACATAGACCTTTCTATTAGTTCAGCCTACATTATCCTTGTCACTCTCATAACTATAGAAAGAACAGTGATACTTGGTCAGAGCCTGACTGTTGCAAGAGAGGACACTAGGGTGTCTCCCTGCGGTGCCCTGGACTTCTGGTTCCAGACCTGAGTGGCAAAGGTTTGCAGAAAGAAGTTGCTTCATCTTTTCCTGTAGCAAATGAATGTTTTCTACATTGCAATCATAATTTGCATTCTAGGTCTTTGATGATTTGGTTAGAGTCATACAAAACATCTACCAGATTCTCAATCATGGCTTCCTGTTAGTTGAACAGCATGCCAGCCTTTTCTTGTGCAGCATGTTGACTATTGCTCAGTCTTTCCAGGCCTTTTTGATTCTCCTTGGTCTGTGTGTGATTATGGCCAATTATTTTCATAAGTTTAGCAAACTCAGTATAGAAGTGGCTGCAGTAATCACAAGATTGGCAAAGGCCCTTGTCAATCTCACTCACATTTTTGGAGAGCTCCTTCATGTTCCTCTGGATTATGGCCATGTCACATCAATTCTGTACTGGGTAAGGTATATCCTCAATCATTCCTACAAAACAATGGAGAAACTTGACCTCCTTACAGAAGTGGCAGAAGGTATCTTTGGCTACTTTGGTGTGGTGGGTAAATGTACAAAGCCAGTTATTATTAACCCCCTTATGCTCAAGCATTGCTCCTATAATTGTGGTGACATAATTTGTCAGATGTTCCTCAATTTGAGCAGATTAAGCAGCTGTGTGGTTTTAGTAGCTCACCAGGCTGTTGATATGATGACTTATATTAGCCATGGACCCTGAGAGTTCATCATAAAGGCGGCAGAGGCAAGGCTGTTGGCTATTAATGAAATTCCATTGGTGTGATATTAAGGATAGCTGGTAGCCCAGATGGATACAGTTGTTAAAAATTGCCAGGTGAGCAAAGCTATGAGGCTACTTTGCTTGCTGAATAGTCTTCATCTAAAGACAGAGTTGATTGGGAGTTATTCCATTGAAGTTGCAGGATTTCTCCTTGGCAGTTGCGCCATAAGATGGGAGTACTACCAGCTTTTCATGGGCCTCCCCATTCTGGTAGGCAACCTGTTCCATACTTCTGATAGCTAACTCCAGCTGCTGCTGGGTAGACTCAGTGTTTCTATCCACTTCAAGTGGGTGGGGACGTCCAGGTGAAGAACCAATTGATCCTCAATTTGCTGAGGATGCTGAAGTACTGCCATATACTGGCTCTCAACAGCTGTGTCACTTGGAAGGCCATCTCTTGTACCAGCAAGACAATTAATTTGCGTGAAAAGACCATCAGGGTGGTCCCATAGGTGAAAAAAGAAAGCCTGGAGAATTTCATTTCCAAACTCTCCCTGGGCCAAAGATGGGTCTCCAGCAGGGCAACAAGCACTATTTGAATGCTTTATTTGATAGAGTGAACACCAAATGTTTTAAATCCAAGTATGGTTGAGTGTTTATAGTTATCTTGCTTAGCTTGTATTACAACCTACTAGTTTACCAAAGACTAAGTTGAGGTATTCTCTAACTTAGTATGTATAATAAAATATAATAAATGCCAATGATTGATCCTTTATTTAATACAATTAAGAGAGCCATATAGAGTTTGGGATATTGATAACAGCCACTGAACGCCAGGATCTTCTGCTTCACAGCCAGATCCCAATGCAGCCTTTGTCCACTATTAACATTAGATTGGACATCATAAGTCAATATGGCCTGGAGATGCAACTAAGAGATTGATAGGACTACCTTACATCCAGAGCAAGAGACTGGTTGTTCTCTTGCTCATAGAGCTTAAAGGAGATATTTCTGTTACATTAAAGGCTAGATTTAACCAATCACTGTATGGAAGCGTCCCTTTGATGGGAAGCCTTGCAACTGCACAGTGGGTTGGATGTCTTGCGGTGAAGGTAATTGGTCCAGTGCTTCACTGAGCATGTCCTCAGACTAGCCAGCAATCTCTTTAGTGCAAGTTCAGGTGACTACAAGAGAAGATGGGGAGCAGTTCAGAGAAAATTAATCTGGCAGGACCCTGGTTGAAATCTAGCCTTTCCCCCTTGAACTCATAGGCCTTTTTTAGTGTAGCAATAAGGATGGTCTTGTGAAGCAGTCAGTTCAGCTCTTCACATGGACTTTGAAAATGACATTACTCCTTCAGATTGTTATGAATAGCTGTCCCAGCTGATGTATTAGCAGTTTTTGGGTAGCCAGACTAAACCAGAAATAATATTGTAGCTAAGGCCACCCATAACAAGACCAGGGGACCAGCTTGAATGTCCCCCATCCTTACAAAAAAAGGGAGCAGCTCCATGGGCAATGGCTATCCTATGGGGATTAGCTGAGTTTAACACCTTGAAAATATCTGCCCCTGTTTGGGTTGATGAGAGCCTTCCAGCTCTAGGCTGACCATGGTAAAATCTGCCCCAGTATCTGCCAGGATCTTTTGTGGATCCTAGCAGGAGCAGAGGGGTGACCCAAGCACAGCACTTTATTCCAACTATGGCTAGACTGTAAATTGGGGCCATTGCTGGGTATTTGAAAGGCATCTAAGGGGCTGACCCTGTGAAGGTTGTGATTGTAGGATTTTGGCGTGGGGAGGTTGAGCTTTTTGATCAGGTGGTGTTTAGAAACCCCTCATGTCTACTTCTCCACAGCTTTTTATGAACCCTTGATCTGGGCCAGGTGAAGTCCCCCCTGCAATTGCACTTATTGCTGATGCGCTATTGGTAGGTCTGGCAGTAGCCTACTTGGTTATGAGCTCTTCCAGGCGCAGACAGGGCAGGGTAGATGAGCCATTGGTATTTTCTGTGTTCTGCCTTGTTTATGGCCAAGGGAGACAGCAGAGAAATCCTAGCCTTGGGATTGGGTCTGTACTAATCCAGGTGGTCAGCCTTCAGGGATGAGTAAGAGGATTAGATTGAGGCCCTGGGGGAGCTCAATCTTTAGATTTCTCCCTTAGACATGGCTAAAGGACCAGCACAGAAGAGCTGAAGAGACACACTGGAAATGAATGTGAAGCTATCCTGGATCTTATTGGGGATGGGAGTAGTTTATATAGTACCTTGTGTTCACGCTAAAAATCATCATAGCAGCTAGATATGAAGTTCCCTTTGCACAGGAAGCAGATCCCTATAGTACATAATGTATCAGGGAGCTGGACCAACAACTTTTACAAGCTTTTACAGTTTATGGGGACAGACAGGGATGAATGAAGCCTGATATAGATTTGAAACCCAAACCTGCCAAAGGCAAAGTTGAAACTTAATGAGTGTGGCTGCTCATAACTGACTTTGACAACCTTCTTGGTGGTCCAGTGATTTGCTTCTACATTAGCCTGATAGCAATCCTTGATGGATATACATTGCCCCACAGACATTCACTTGCATATACAGGGGTCTAACCCATTTCAGATGAGGATGGGAAGCATGGTGTTCCCATCATTTATTGCTTCTGGGGCAGCAGCAGGTGCTTTTTGCCAATAAATGTGGCACTCTGAGAAGCTTTCTGATTACTTGATTCTCAGCAAACATTCTCCCACAACTATAGACATAATTGGTTCACTGTAGCAGGACTTGGTTGCAACTCTGAAAGCTGCTCAGGTGACCTCAGGCTCCTGACTGGCCCAAGCAGTGAAACAGGGGTCAGCAGGCCCAACCAGGTGTCATAAAGCTGTGGAAACCTGCATGGGTTCATGCTCCTGACAATTAGGGAGGTGGGAATCTGTGGAGTGTAGTCATCCTACTGTTATCCCCCCTCCACACTGCCTGGTAAAGGATTAACTGTAAGTTTGGTATTTGTTGAGAATAATATGGTTGAGGTGGGGTGACACAGCTGCCATGCTTTCCTAGGAAGATTTAATTGTAGATACTGATCAGTACATGCTGGTACTGATAGATAATGCAACCCTCTAGGATATCCCTCAGGATGGGCAGGAAGATCATTTGAGGAGAGATAGCTGTACATCCAGCAATCTGCCTGTTCTTGGGAGGAACTTTCTTAAAGGTAGTTTATTAATGGAATGTACCACAGTTGCAACTGAACTAATCATGTTTAGTGATTAGATTTAGTGGTTATAGCAGTCTAGAGGGAAAAGATAGGGATTAAGATTAGGATGATAGCTTTACTTAGAGCTTAACACTGATATGCTGTAAAAGGTAGTCATCAATCTGCACTGGGGTGGCACTGGGGTATGATCCAAGTATGAGGTGTGCTTTTGATAACTTGTTGAATGATTGTTTTCTGGAATTAGCTTTGCTCTTAATTTGAGTACATTGTTTTTATCTTGAAATAAGAGGCAGGAGGGGCTATAATGTTAGATACATCATGGGGTTATTCTACAAGCACTCACTGTGTGTTGTGAGATACATTGTCAGGCAAGATGTCAATCTCAGTTATAGCACTAGAAAGATCCATTTAAAAGCTGTGACCTTATCCTGATAGAATATTGGGTCAGGTCATGTTTTGAGGCCACAACTCTGGATGCCTTGGAACTGGTTCTCAGGGAACTAATTCTGCAAAGGGAGCAGTGCAAATTTTTGCAACATTGCTAAAAGGTTGGTCCATTATCTTTGCAAAATTTTAAGTAAATCTAATTATGATTTCAATTAAGAAGAAAGAAAATTTTTAAAGTACTGTACCCTCAGGGGTTTCTGGTTTGGGTACCCTCATACATCAGCAGATCTTCAATCAGAATTTAGTATTATACCTTTTTTTCCTGGTGTTGTGTCTGTGCTGTTTTAGCAGAGTTACACAGGGAAAATATTTAGAAGATGGATAATAATCTTTATTGTGAGATAGTGATTATATAGTTCATGTGAATCAAGAATAACAGGAACATGATTGGTGATCCCACGACTGGATGATGAAGGGGGGTGGCTTGATCCTGGTAATAAGTCAAGCGCCAAAACGAGGTATCCACCATAAAGGATCATCATCTGTTCATGTTGTTGGATTTGTTAATTTGAGTTGACTTCCTAGTCTGGGTTTGAGTGACTGGACAATTAGATTGCAGGTCACAAACCCACTTGATTGAAACCTTGCTGGTGGGTTGCGCCTGCAGTTTTGACACCCCCTGACTGAAGGTCGGCCTCCTCTGGGGGCAGGTTGTCAGGGAAGTTGTCAGGAGCCCAGGCGCCATATTGAACTAGTTGCTGTTCTGTGGCAGGCAGGGAAGTTTCTCGCTGTTTCTGTCTTGCTTTGCAGGATTGTAGGCAAACATGGTGTAGGGTCTTGTCTTGCTTACATTTGCCAAATCCTTGCACAAGGTAAGTGTTATTGTTGTTTACCTTTGGATGATTGCTGGCCCCACTTTCTTGGGCTGTAGCTTGCTCTTGTCAATATTCATGACCCAAACTTTGTCCCCAATGTATGTCTATTGCGGATGGGGACAAAGGTTTTTTGTAGAAGTTCATTCTCCTTCACTGTTTGTTTGCTGTTAGCTTTTACAACGTGAGGGTCTGAGCGTGGAGAGACTTCACTTGGAATTTCCAGTTTAGGTCCTGTCAATGCTTGAATTATATTTGGCTGTGTGATGTATACCAGTTCAAACAGGCTTTTTTTGGTGAATCTGTTCACTTGGGTTTGACACACAAGTAGTGCAGTTAATGGCTGCTTGTACCAGTCTTCAGGTCTCCTGGCAGTGAGTTTAGCTATGGCTTGCACGGGGCTGCCATTAAGCCACTCTACACATCCATTGGTCTATGGGTGGTATGGTGTTGTTACAGTGTGTTTGACCCCATTTTTTGTGAGGTATACATTGGTGGTTTTGGAGGTTGATTTCCTTTCCTCCATTGGTTATCAGGAGTTCTGGCTTTCCGAACTTGCTGATTATCTCCTTGCCAATAAATTGTCATACATCATTGTCAGTGTGTGCCTTTACTACTTGGGCTACTGGCCATCTTGTAGCAAAGTCAATGTCGGTGATGATGTATTTCTTGACATTGTGTTTTCCTGGCATGGGGCCCACAATGTCAAGAGCCCATACTTTGAAAGGTAGTTGTGTGCGGATGGGAAGTACTGACTTTGGAGGGGTTTTGCTTTTGGCAAATTTTTTGCATGCCTCACATTGGTCTAGAACTTCTTGAACATTGTGATATAAGGTTGGCCACCAGGCCTTGTGCTTGAGGAACTCATATAGGTTTTGGCTCTTGGTATGTCTAAGGTCTCTGTGATAGCATAGGATGGTGTCAACTCACTGATGTGTGGGAATGTAGGGATTGGTTGTGCCACCAGACATTTTTCTGTGTAGGGTCCCATATACATCAGCAAATAGGTGCTCATTTTTGATGACTGTTTCCTTTGTTATGTTGGTTGTGCCGGGGGGAACCTTTGTCCTTTGTTTGTAGTACTAAGAGAGGCCAGTCTGGGTCAAGCCCATTCTCTCCTCTTGAAGCACATACATACAGGCGGGACAGGTTGTCTGCTATGGCAAGCTTGGCCCCAGGTTTGTACTGGATGAGCATGTTGAATCTCTTCAATAACTCCATCCACTGGGCTTGGCAGCGCAACAGATTTTCTTGAGTCTTAAAATAGATGAGCAACTTGTGACTGGTTAATGCTGTGAATTATTCCTGCCATTATAGGTAACAGCACCATTTGACTAGGCAGTACACAATAGCCAACAGTTCTTTGTTGTGGATAGGGTATCAACACTTGCCATCTGTCAATTTCTGTGATTCATAGGCTACAGGCAGGAAGTCACCATCATTATTTTTGATTCTTAGTACTCCCCCAATGGATGCATATGAGGTGTTGGTTTCCATTTGGTATTTCCTATCACGTTTGGGGTATTGTAGGATGGGAGCTGTTGTGAGTTTCTCCTTGAGGCGTCTAAAACAGAGGTCACATTGGAGGTCCACACAAACTTGGACTTGGCGCCTGTTATGGTGGATAAGGGGGCAGTCAAAATGCCACAGTCAGGTATGAAGCATCATACATAGGCCACCATTCCCAAGAAGGTGCAGAGTTCCAACTTATCCTTGGGTGACAGCATCTTGCAGATGGCCTGTATCTTTTGACTGTCAGGTTTATGCTGTCCTTTGAGACTATGTGTCCTATGAAGGGTAGTTGTTTGTGGAAGAACTGGCACTTGGAGGGCTTGATCAACAGTTTGTGTTGTGCCAAGGTGACAAAGACTGCCTCAAGGTCTTTGTGGTGTTGTTACACAAAGGGGCTATAGACAATGATGTTGTCTAGGTACACTAGTGCGTGTTTGCCTATGTGGGGCGCAAATACTTTGTTCATGAAGGTTACAAAGATGGATGGTGCATTGGTCATGCCAAAGTTGAGTACCACACATTTGTAGGAGCCGTACTTAGTGCAGAAGGCTGTTTTGGGGATGTCTTCCTCCTTAATGCAAATCTGGTTGTAGCCTGCCGTCAGATCAATCTTGGAGAAGACTGTAGCTCCTCCCAAGGCATTTAAGAGGTTGTTAATCAGTGGTATTAGGTAACAATTCTTAATGGTAACTTTATTTATGGCTTGGTAGTCTGTGACCAGATGCAGGGTACCATCCTTCTTGGCCATGAAGAATACAGCGGCCCCAAAGGGAAATTGTGAAGGGCGGATAAGTCCCTTTTCCAATGCCTCCTTGAGGTAGGCGCGTAAGGTGTTGTCTTTATTTGGGGTCAGCCTGTAGATAGGGTGCGCCTTGGGGACAGCCCCTTTGAGTTGGATGGAGTGTTGGATGTGTTTCTCAGGGGGAAGCCCAGGTAGCGCTTCTTTGAAGATTTCTGGATGGTGGGCCACAATTTTACGGTTCTGAGGTGTGGACGTATCCTGGTGATCTTTGAAATGTATTATCTTGTACTGGCAGGAGTCCCAATCAATTGCTTTCAGGTTTTCTTCTTGTCCTGGGTCTCTGTGATGCGCACAAAGACATGGTCACATAGAAGTTGGTCCACAGAGTCAGGGTAGATCTGGTGGTTGACACCTTCACACTTGATGGTCAACACTGAGGTCGCCCAGTCTACGTGAGGGGTGTTCTTTCTCAGCAAATCCAAACCCAGTACAATGTCAAACTTTGGAAAGTCAATGACGGGGCCTTGAATGGTGGAGTGGAGGTTCTCAAGCATGACAGAGAAGGGGGCAGTTTCCTTTGTCACAGCAATGTGGTGTTTGTCAGCCAGGACCACATTTTTAATCCACAAAGGATTAGTGGCCAGCTTGAACTTATCCATAAAGCTACTGTTGACCAGGGTTTGATCTTCTCTCAAATCCAGGAATGCTGAGCCTGTGTAACTGCAAAAGCAGAAAGGATAGGACATCAATTTATTGGGATGTCTGGCAATGGTGTACAGTACTGGGTCCTCCAATGGCACCTGGATCATTGGGCATTGGTCCATGTCCTTGGGTTGGTACTCATCATTGGGCAAGTCAGGAGTTGCGTGGGGAGAGCTTGGCTCTCTTAGTGCTCTCCCCAAGCTTTTCCCTTGTCTTGGTTGTCTTGCGTGGCGGTGACACAGAAATGGATCTGGTTTGACTGGCCATTATTTCCATTTCCATGTCCATTCAAACCTGTGGGTTTATAGTTGGTGTTATTCCCGTTGTTTCCAGGGGGTGGTTGAGTGGAGTGCCTGCCTGTTTGGTAATCCTTGGGTCTCTCTTGTTTTCCTGTTTGTGCCTTATGAAGGGTGTTAGAGGTTTGTTCTGCTTTATCTGCTTTGTGGTACAGGCTTTGTAGGTTGGTCACTTGGTCAAGGTTCATGTGTCTCATCACATGCAACTTGAGGGCGTTTTAGTACATGAGGTGTGTGGCTGGGGTGTCAAAGGCCATGTCAGATGGTGCACAAAGTTGGAGTTCTTTGTAGGCACAGGTAAGTTCCTTTATGGTGCCTGTCTGGGTCAGGTTCTTTACTTGGTGTATGATCATGAGCGCTGTATCCTTGAGCATAAATCTTGCCAGGAAGTCTTGCTTAAAGGTATCCCAGTTTTTGTTGGTGTGCTCTTTGTGCTACTTGTTGCACTAGGTGCAAGTGTCATGGGTCAGGCAAATGGAAATCTCTGCAATCCAAAACCGCTGTGGGCATTCCATCTGAGCCAGCTTGCTCTGGGCAGACTGGATCCATGTGACAGTGTTGTTGTTGTTGGCCCCAGAAAAAGGTTCCAAGGCACCACTTTGTAGTCTTTGAGCTACGTAGGTGGGCATGGTGGTTTTGTCAGTTGGTCCAGCATTGAGGAGGGAGCATGAAAGAAACCTTGTACAGACATGGCGTTGAAGGTGGGTAGCAGGATCACCGTGTTCTGGTACAGGACAAAGCCATTGGGTATGACAATACCAGGGGTGTACAGAGTCCAGTCAGGAGGGAGGCCAGACATAATTTTGTCAAGGATTTGTTGGCCGCAGCGTGTGCAGGCAACATGCGGAATTTTTCAAGATAAGGTAGGATGGAGAACCTACCTGTGCTACAGATGTCGTAACTGTGCTGTTTTAGCAGAGTTACATGGGGAAAATATTTAGAAGATAGATAATAATCTTTATTGTGAGATAGTGATTATATAGTTCATGTGAATCAAGGATAACAGGAACATGATTGGTGATCACACGGCTGGATGATGAAGGGGGGTGGCTTTCTCCTGATAATGAGTCAAGCGCCAAAACAAGGTATCCACTATGAAGGATCATCATCTGTTCATGTTGTTGGATTTGGTAATTTGAGTTGACTTCCTAGTCTGGCTTTGAGTGACTGGATAATTGGATTGCAGGTCACAAACCCGCTTGGTTGGAACCTTGCTGGCGGGTCGGGCCTGCCGTTTTGACACTGGGGGATACTTTTATAAGGGTTTTTAAGAATTTTTATAAGGCAGTACAAGGTTGTCTTATTTTGTTGCACTGGGCTATTATTTGCATCAATTTGGTTAATATAGAGGCATGTAAATGTGTTTAAAATTAGAAGCTTTACATGCATAACTTGGCTAGTAGAGTTATTGGCAGACATCAAAGAGATATTCAAATAATGTATTTAAACGGATGGTTTGAAATGCAGCATGTAATTTATTGCTGGTGGTGGTGGTAAAAAGATCAAGTCGGAAGCATAGATGCTAGGATGTAGGTTCATGAATTATTTTAAGCTTACATGCAGTAGCTCATGTCACTGACTGTAGCGCAGGTTTTCCCAGAGGGGCAGGCAATGATGAATGAAGAACCGAAAACGCAGACGCTCAACGAGCCAGGGGACTCGCATTTCGTCCAGGTGACACCGGTGGAGCAAGGAGAAGACGTTGTGTGGGACGGGATGGGGATGGGATCTGTTGCCGGGGGCTGATCTTTCAGCGCGGGGATTTTATGATCTCCCGATATGATGCCAGAACAATGCGACTGATCTGCTGGCTCCCAGGAGGCGCCGAACAGGCCGGTATCCTCGCCGAACAGGTAGCTAAACGATTTCGTATTCAAATCCAACCCTGCCCCTCCCTTGTCAACCGCCATCACGTACGTATCCTTGTCGTTCCCCGAGATACGGAGACATGTTCCACACTGAGACGAAGTCAGCCCCTGCACTGCAGTGATGCGCCCCAAATTCATCGTTGACCCAGGAATCCCACAGTAGACGGGGTTCTTGTCTAGCGTCTCCTCCACTGCCAAATAATCATGGGTGGATATCTTCTGAGTGCCAGTGATTCCCGCCCACGCCCTCCATGCCAGTAGCAAACCACAAATTATCATCGCCTCCTCTGTTCAAACGTTACAGTTAATATACCACCCATTTTGTCTAAGGCCAATCCCCACACTCGGCACGCTGATTGAACCTGGAGACTGACGGGTCTATTCATACATGTGATTGTAGTATTAAACCTAGCCGCTCAGTGTAGAGCCTACCCCTCCTTGCAAGGGACCTTCTTTACTTAATTAAATCTATGATAAACTAACATATCCAATAAAAAAATCTAATCCAACAAAAGACATACCTCTTGTATATTTTCCAGGACAACGTGAAGCTGTAACTAGAGTGAACTCCAATTGCTAGAAATATAAATAATGTTTCAAAATCTTTTTTAAACCCTGTTCCCGAGCTTTTCCCAATTTATTAATGGAAATGCTTCTATTTAACATTTATATTATGATTACAGCTGTTCTAGCTACAATCAAATGCGTCTATCGAGCCAGGGCTCACAATTTCATAGTATGAAACATAAATGCTAAAATAAACCTTATTTTTAAATGAATGCGATGAAAATCATAATCTTTAACAGGAACAGCCACCCTTACCATCACACGACCCCCACTTATATCACGGATCCAGCACCGGCAAAAAACCATCTCAGGATTGTAGATAGGAAAGAGTCAATTACGGGCCGAATTTTTTCTTAATCAAAGTCTCAGCCAAGGGTCTACATCTGGCATCAGTGCCCAACCTGATACCGCTCAAGCTCTGATTATTGGCATTTCATGATTGCAAATCCATCAATAACAATATCCCTTTTAATGCCAAACCTATAATCAGAGGGACGTATGCAGAAATGAAACAAAGCTAGCTATATCTCCGATATATTAACATAAAGAAAATATGACCTTTTTATAGTGCAAAAATAATATACATTCCCTAAAAAATCCAAAATGTATAAGAATTGGGTCCCATAAGATACTTGGCTGTATACATAACTGATGAACTTGATTCATATTTAAATTGGAGTTATTATCCATATCCTACCAAAGCTGTGCTTAGAAAGATGAAGTTTATATACCATATACTGTAAGCTTAATCGCTGTTGCGATAGACAAAAAAGTCACCTTACACTCCTAATAAAACACTAATGGTTCAAGATTAATTCAGCAGTATCAAAGACTAAGTATTATTAATTTTTACAATGTCACATCAAGTGAATCAGCCATCAGGCAGAAATACAGACACAGTCAAAGTTCTTAATGTACAAATGGTCAACAAAATAAATCAAACTAGTTCACCACTATTATATATATACTACAGGGAAACATATATTAATCCTAGGAAACTGGCTCACTGATAGCATAAAACCCCTCAACCCCCAGCACACCCAAGTTATGAACAAGGAAAATATTCCCAATCACACAGTGTTTCTTTATCAGTTCATTTCAATTAAAAAATAAAAAATTGAAAGGGGAATAACATCAGATAAACCATATATATCAAACTTTCCATCCAATCTCTGCATTTAGTTGGTTTAAACCCCACTGCTGACCTTTTAACAAGCGCCATAACATCTTCAACTACTCTATTTGGGAAATCATTTCCCCAATAAATTCTGCATCTATCAGAAAGAAGGAGGCTTAGAGATTTTGTTGTAAATTGTGATATCGATACTATTTTTATATGGCCCGCAAGTTGCAATACTTGCAAAGACCTAGTTGGGTTTGCTTTTAGATTCAACTTTTGCCCTCTTTCCTTAAATGGGTCCACTACAATGCTACACATTCTGATTATTATTACCTTAGTTATTTTAATCCTGGTAAATTTTTAAACCAAACCAGCTTGCTTGTCTAAATAGTGAACAATCCCTGCTTGCATTTTCTATATAGGTAAAATTCTCTCTCTAAATAAAGATAAGTTTATCCATATTTGTGTTGGATTTTATATTCTTCAAGACTTTCTTTCCTTTTTATACAGAAAATATATTTACTCTTTCCAGAAAATTAAGGTATGTCACCTTAATTTTGCTCTGCAGGCTAATCCAAGGCCAGCTTTGAACCTCAAATCTTTTATAACAAAGGTTTTTCCACCATGTCCTCTTTATGTCTTCCCAAGAGCCAAACACAAAAGTCTTAATAGAGAGTCTCTACTAGAATCAGCCTCTTAGTTTTCTAGAAGGATCTTCCTCTTTTAGGACCATGTACTACATGGATACTGTTTGCCATGCCAAAATGCTATACAAGCACTCCTTCTTTCTTAATAAAGGTATCAATATACTCTAAATATCCTTCTCTTATTATAAAATATAGTATTCCAAAGAATGTCACAACAGTAGAAAGATATTTTTTAGCACTTATTTCATGGTCTTTTAATTAAGTTACTAAAGCTTTTCATATACAGTAACAGTATTGTGTAGTGAACATACTTCTGATAAGCATTTAATACAAAAAAGGAGGGGAAATTAAAAAAGATAAAGATATCTTATTGAACATAGAAGAAGGGAACTATATAGTGAAGCAACAGACCTTATAGAATCCATGTTTTCATGGCAGTCATAGGGCTTTGTGAGATCCTGATCCTCTTGAAGCTATAAGGTTTGATCCTAGTGCACTATCTAGATTTAATTTTAGACCTCCTTTAATTGGTAACTGGGTTAAGTTCTTGGGTAAAGGATTGTCCATGAGAGAGTAATCAAAATGCCATGGCACATACATATTGATTACTGCTGCTCAAAAAGCTCAAAGCCCTGACTAAATGCAGAAACTGGTGATTGTTGAAAAAGGTTATCGGTGTTAAGTTTTATTGCCGGTTTTCACAGTGAGATTTTTTAAATTCTTTTTTTGGGGGGGTGATTTTATCAATATGGAACGAATCAGTTATCGCTTATTTTTGAAGCATTCATTTGGTTGTGTTATTTTGATGGGGCTACTGTTGTTTTATATCGGTTGATTTAAACGTGTTTGGATCTCTCAACTCAGTTTATCCTTTAATGGTAATTCTTTGATTTTTGAAACAATTTTTATTATTTTATTGATGTTTAATGCTTTACCTTTATCACGTATCCCCTTTTCATAGCAAACTGGGTTTATTGAGCTTGTAATCTGTTCCTGCCAACTGTTTTTCAAAATATTTGTCAATAATCAAGGTTGCCTGTAACTCGTTTGCATCGAATGAATTTTACAAGCCCTCGATTCTTTTTTCTTTTGGGTGGAAACCTTCAGTATTGATTTATTTACGGCAATCAAGTTCTAAAGTTCTTTATTAAATCCTTTGATCTCATCAATCGCCCTTTAAATTCTTCAAAAAAACCCCGATTTTATAATACACTCTATTAAACATCCTGCTTTGGAAAATGTCATCTTTACATTAAAAAGGGTTAAGCAAGTTTGAATAGTTACCCGCTTAGTCGATCCCTGAGCGGCCAAGCACGCAAGTTGCTTGAACTTAATTGACTTCTATCCAAAAATATCCTTTTGCGTTGAAACCATGTGATATGAAAGCATGGTTTCGTTTTAGACTAAATTATTATACCAATGTCAAAGATACACCGTACGTCCATAGTCATCAAACCGCAGCAATTTCACATCCCAGATCCGACACAACTGTTCTAGGCATAGTTTGTTTTATTCTAACAGGGCACACAAATATGATCAAGGGTGTCGCTAGGTTATGCATTATAACAGTATGAAACCGGTGCTAGTGGCACCATGTCAAATCTCACCTTTTACCCTTCCCTAATCTGACACCCCGATTTAATTTTGAGGCGGCTTCATGTTTGCTTGGCATCTAGGGCTTCATAATTTTAATTACAACAAAGCTTTGTTAAGCATTTATATGTAATGTAATCAGTGGGGAGGATCCGCCTATACTGCCACGCAAATTGGCAAGGCACATAGGTTGATTCTCCACAATCAGACACAAATTCAAAATATGATGTCTGTGAAATAGTCTCTTCTAAATCATGGGGCGTGGCAAAAAGCGTCCATCCATCCACAAGAAGTCAAAACCAGAATCATATTATAGGCGGTTTTATTGTAAGATATTCCATATCTGGGGAAGTGGATTTGTCGGGAAGCTGAGCATGCTAATATAGAGTTTTTGCCTATGAAAGGAATAAAAGCACGTGGTGGTATTGTGAGCAGGTATCGATTTCACTGGGAAAAGCTCCAACACTATGGCTCCTTTTCTCATTCTCACGTTTGGTTTCGCAAGCGCAATAATGCTTTATGAAGAATCACCGTGGAAGAAGGAGAGGTATTCTTCTTCCAAGGGTTGCAGCCATGCAAAAGACTTTGGATTTTTGAACCATCTCAAGCTGGGGCCTATGCAGCATCTGAGCACCATTGATCAGAAGGTGGGTATGTGGTCAGGAAGTCCAGGTAATTTCGATGCATACCATTTGAAGCAAAACAACCTCATGAAGAATATGACTGATGAACTTGATACTTCTAAATTTACACCTGATACTACCTCCTCTGTTTATGGCTTTCGTGTAGAGAAAAGCAAACCCCTTGATGAGCCACACGCTTTCTTTGAAAACGAGAGATGCGTCTTTTCAGTCACTTACTCGGCAGGCGGTTGGCAAGTTTCTTTTACAAAGGAATGGCTGCGTATACATTTCTTTGAAGTTGACGTTCTCAAAAGAAGCTATCCCAGATATGAAAGCTCAAATGCAGCAATGTCATTTTCCTTCATTGGCCCATCCTTGCTTCAGTTGGACTTCATTCCCATTTCTTGGGGAATCTGGTGGGAAAAGAAAGCTTTGCCAAACTATCCAGTAGAGAGAGCTACCTTTATTTGCAAGGGGATGGTATCCAAGCCCGACATCAACGGAATCCCAGATGGATGGCTTGCTCCTCGCATAACTTCGCTTCTATACGAAATGATTTGACCTGCTTCCAGCTGACCCGCCCCTCTCTAATCAACCAGCGTTAAATTGGCTTGTGGATAAGCTTGGTTTTTTAAAATAAAGCGCATTTGTGGTGAATTAAAAACCAACCTCTAAAAAATCTATTGAGAGGTTGACGTGAAATAGTGGATCTGCTATAATAACTCACATTCCTAGAGAAATAAAATTTGGACTTAGAAGCGATTTGGCCGCAAGCGTATGCGGTGAAGTTGGCAGCACGAATCTAATCGTGCAAACCCCCAGTTCTAGAAATTGCCTGGGATCAAGTCAAAAAAGATCTTTTCACAGCGCCAACCCATCTTCAAATAGCAATAAAACTTAGATATGCTATACTTATCGCAGTCTTGAAAAAAAACCTACCGATCAGACTGTGTTATGATATTGCTGTGTAATCTTATTAAAAGGTGGGGAATAGATAATATCCTACATTATCTTTATTTAAAATAGAAAACTTATATAGTTGGGAGATAGCCTTAATATGATTTTTTAGTAACAGAGGTAATGTTTCTATTTGAGAACCTGTTTAATTTATAAAGCTAGTCACTTTCCACTGGGTCTCGATTGGAAGGCTTGGTCAAAAGGGTGGCATTAGCTTCTGGTTTGGGGTGTTCAAGTAAAACACTTTGAGCCTTTCTAGAGGTTGATCCTATAGTTTTTGATATTGTCAATGAGTTATAAAATTAGCAAGAACATATAGAATTGTGAATTTTTTGAGTTTTAGGACAAAAATAACTTATTTAAGGGTAGAAAATTTTAAGGAATAAATAATAAAATTTATGAGAGCTTTTTATCACCTGATTTTGTGGCAATATTTCATGCATATCATGCTTTTCTGGTGACCATTACTTTTTATGCGGTCTCCTTTGCAGCATGTCAAAAGTAGGTTACCCAGTTTGGCTCTCTTTTTCTGTAAGTTAGTTCCCTTTTTGGACTTGTAAATTTAAATATTTTAACACATAAATAATATCTCAAATGAGCTCATAAAGTTCAGCAAAATTGAAAACAACATGAAGACATCATTTAAAAGGAGTTGTTAAAGTTAACTTAAAAATGTAGGATTAAGGCTTCAGAGTATGAGAACCTTGCATCAATGTCTATAGTTATTTGTCTATATGGCCATTGGAGTATATATATGACCTGTGGCATTCTTATTTGATAGCTTCATCATTATCTAGGCTGGAGCACTTGTATAATCTCATTATTAGAAAGCATAAAGAACTTTAAGTTTAAAATGAGCTTCTAAAGAGAAGTCAAATCATGGGACATCTTCATGATCTTCCATTGTGGAATGTAAGTCATGGAGGTAGCAAGCCATGTTAAATATTTTATAAAAAGTAAAAGAATCACTCAGAAAGTTTATCTTTATTGTAAATGAGATAAATAAAAGATAGTTGATGCATTGCTGTAGATTTAGAGCCTGCTGGGCTAGAACACAGGGTTAACAAATCCAGCATACCTGATCAGCAATCTAAGATGCAATTCAGATCTTTATTAAAATCTAAAAGAAGCAAGATCTCATAAACACCTTGCAAGCTTAAAGTTGCCGCTACAGGTTCCAAGTGGACAAAACAAACTGATATGAGTCCAAAAGCTGTTTTTATTAAGTTTACTAGGCCTTAATTAGCAGGATTATAGAGCTAAATGCCAAATTTTGACATTTGAATGAAAGCTGCCAGTAAATCCAAAAATTAGCTGCAGCATCTAGAGTTTGGATTCAATATAAATGAAATAATCTGGGACAAAGCAAACTTAATCAGGAAGATCAAATCTGACTAGAGTCAATGAAAGATAATATTTTTGATGCCCATGTTTAGACATGAAAATGAAATAAAATTTAAAAATGTATTAGCAAGATCTAATACAGATGTTATGCACTCCAAATCACTACAATAAAATCATAATGCTATTAATAGATAAAATAAGATAAGATAACAAAAAACATAAAATAAAAGTATAGAGTAGTTAAAGCAGGGGTTTCATTTTATTTTTTAATGGGCCAGATATTCCACATTATCCAGCTCCACAAGAGGACACGGCACAGCATTTCCAAGATGACATCCCAGATGGTCAAGAGTATAACAAAAATCAGGAACAGTAGCATCAAATCAAAGGCATAGGCCTCTCAAGGTGTTATTTTCAGTTAACTGCAGACCACATCACAAGTTAGACATATCAGCTTAAATACATGCCATAATCCACTCTCACAGCCTGCCATAAAATTCTCTCATGCCCAGGTCATCAAAAACAATAAGGTTTTATAAACCTTCCACTTCTACCCATTTGTCACTCAGAATCATACACTGGACCCCAGAGTTTCTTGTGCATGTCCCAGGGTATTTGATATGTCCTATGAGTCCAAGATTTCAGGTAAAGAGCCATCAATCCAATTGTGCATTACAAAATTGATGGCCACACTTCATTTGGGAAAAGGCTTTGTTATATACCAAAGTTTACATCCCATGTATTGACCCTGAAAGTGAGAGTTATGTGCTATCTTCCAAGGTTTAGCACCAGATTTCAGACGCTGTGCGCAAAGCAGCTGTCAGATGCACATCTGGTGGGATGTCTCTCAGGTATAATGTACCACAATTTACACTACTGTAAGATATGTCTTTCAGCTTAATAGCGTGTATGGAGATACCAGAAAACTTGCAAGAATCCCAAAGGCAAAATGAAAGCCAAAGCTCCTGCAGCCAAGGTGTATAGATGCAATTCAGCAGTGGTTATCCAGATATTGCCACTCAGATTATATCTCTTTACAACCAATGATAGCAACAGCATTTGATCTTTCTGTTTCCCAATCACATGTAAATAAAATGTGTGTGATTTTGGCCTCTCTAGAAAAGTAATAGGTGTTTCTCTGCATAACCACACCAGCAATAATAATATTGAAAATCAGTTTACTCATTCTGAAACATATCTTGCCCTAAAAGAGATAGGGAATTTACAGTCTTTTTATATACATGAATCTTCCTTTTCTTTGCCACTTAGATGAAGACATGGATGGTCCAGAAAGGGTCAAAGGATGGTGTATCACACCATTCCTCTGTCAGGTCCCAATCATATTTGATGATTGTGCTTCTTGGCCCCATGGTTTAGCCCAATATCAAATGATAAAAGGCTCTCATAACCAGTGAAAATTTTACAAGCTTCTCTTAGCTGTCAAGGAATATCTATATGTCAACTTCAGCAGTACCGCTAACATCATAGTTGTTGATAGTGTGAGTCTGCACAAGGTGCGTTTGGCTGGTCTATTTTTTATCCATCAGTAAAACATCCACACATCCAACCACATTACATTGTAATTCAAAATTATACTCCTCTTCCTCCCATCCAATTAACTCTTCTCAATCCAATAGAAAAGGTGCTTGGATGGGTTAAATGTAAAGCCAAACAAAGTTCTTCCCAGGAGCAAAAAAGATATATCCAATTTTCTGGAAGTTAGCCAGCTCACAATATCACCTGATGCTGTGGTAGTGTTTACAAGAATTATGAGGCTATATGTCTAAACATCTTGCTTTGTAGCTAATCAAATGAACAGGATTTTTGCTGGCTTTCATACATGTTTTTGTCTTATATTTTCCCTAACAATGATAATATAGAGCATAATTTCTAATGATTCATTTAAATAAATATTACATGCCACTATTTATGTAATGCTCTAAAAGGTGAGGCATTATCTTGGCCATATAGTGAAGCACATATGATATTTGGAAGCCTCCCAGGGCAGTGACAATTGGATATGCAGCCATGAACCAACAGAAGGTCTTTCCATGAATTTTATAGTGTCTAACACTACCTGCAAGGTATGGGAAGACATGATATATAGATGTATATATTGTTAAGTCAGAAATGGAGCAAGGAGACACCAGAGAAGACTAATGGATCAAGTAAGAAGATTTGGGTTGTACTGGCTCTTAAAATATACTTCTTTGTGTCCTCCTGGGTCTGGGCCATACTGAGCAAAATACTGCTGGTTCCTGTAAACACAAGGAAAGTTTCATGACAGCTGTGAAGATGATATAGTTCATCTTAAAGCTTGGGTATGGCTAACTGCCCAGCTATGGTAGTTTACTTGTACTGTTTAAGTAAAGGCTTGGTTTATGTGTTAAATATTAGGGGGTGCTCTCTCAATGATAGCACAACCTATCATTGATGGATCAGCTTTTTCATATGCTAGTCTATGGAAATGAAAGGTAGAAATAAAGCTTATTATTGAGATGCCTTGTATTTAGAGTTTTTTTGACAACCAGTGCTCAGCTGTGGCACTATTGGTTGACCAGGTGTTGAATCAAACACTTTTTTCAGGGGATATTCAAATGGCATGAATCTAGATTATATTGCTTGATCCTTAGTTCCTTGGATTTCCTTATGGGATTTTTAACCATTGAAACTTGTATACTTTGGGGATCTGGGGCCTGCATACTATTTGATTGGGGGTTGATGCTTATTTTAAGACTTCTCTTGCAGTAGTTTCCAAAGCTATGGTGCTAAGCAACAAAACTGAGATTTAAGCAAAAAAAATTCAGATACAAATGAAATTAGAGTAATTGATTTATAGTGATTAATAATATATTCAGGTTCACTTATGTTTTGTTTTCATCCAAGTTGTTTCATTTAAGTCTCAGTTGTTTTAATAAATTTCAGTTTTGTTTCTTATTACCATAGCTTTGAAAACTACTGTATTAGTTGTTGGATTTTGTGACATATTTGTGGTTCACCCTAATTTGGGGTTTGATCCAGGCTCTGGGAAGCCAATGGGAGTGGGAGATCCCAGGATGGGGAGCCTGGGGTAGGCAGGGATGCTGATGGCACACCAGCTGGCTGTAGTAGATCCTGCAAGGGATTGGCAATCCTTTTTTGGATTTATTCTTAATTTCAAATCCAAATTCTGGATTTCAATTTTTGCAGCAATTTCCCCTTTTGGGGCAAAATGCTGCTGGTTTTCTAATTTGCTGTTCTGTTCTTGTATGTCTGTGGTGTGTGTATGTTTCTTAGTTCAGCTCCAGACTGTGTTAATTTTTGGTGTTGTTTGTTTTCCTTCTGTTGATTTTTTATATTGGAAATATTCATAACAATTTATCATCAACAGAACAATAATATTAGCCAATTATAAAAATATTCAAACCAGTCTTATTATAAAAAAATTTATACAGAAAAAGTTTTCTGACTTAAAGTTTTTAATAGTTAACTAGTTATGCCATATTTTATAGCTATCAACTAACTAGTAAAAAATAAAATAAGTTAAAGATTTTACATAATGGTTCTATTTAAATTCACACATATTTTATTAATTATTCTTGTATAAGTAGTGTGTGTAGTTTCAGCAATAATCCCAAAATCATTTGTAAATCATTGCTAGCCCCAAACTAATCCATTGCCAACTATATCACCCTTCTTTTTTTCTAATGGGCTCTGTAAATGGGTTATGAATTTCCCATATATCAGAAATAATCTTTTCAGAGTGAGTCTCTTTATGTCTTTGAGTTTTTGTTTTTCTACCACAGAAGGTAGATCCTCAGGGTGCCAGACCACTGGTGAAAAAGAACAGCAGGGATTGGACCCACCACCCTGAGTTACAACACCACATCTCTTGTTTATCCTATTAGAAAGTGTGTCAAGGCCTTGGTGCCCTACCCTAAAGGGCTCTGCTGCGTGTTGAACATGCTTGCCTCAAACAGCTCTATTGTCTTTTGATTCTTTGATCAATATAGTAAGGCAGAATTAACACTTATCTAGCCCATAGGAAAAAAGGAAGGCTCAAAAAGATCACTCCCCAGGAAAATTTAATTCCTGTTTTTCAGTGACAACAAACAGTCAATTCATGTGCCATATTCCTAGAAGGTCTGACAGTACACACCAATTTTCACTTTTCTTTGTACTAGTAGGGTATCAACCAAAGATTCACAGTAGAGGGCCCCAAGAAGGCAGCAGTTTATAACCATCTCTATCAATCCCATTATGTCTTCTAAATGCATCTGCGCCTTTTTGCATCTACTTGTTATTTTGTGTTTAAATTAAGTTAAAGTATTATGTAGTTATAAATAAAATAAATTATATTTATTTATTTAGCTAAAAATATGTTTACTATTATAAGCAATTGAATTAAAGTATTGTGCACTATATTTTTATTTATTTAGGGGTTTTATAACCTCCATGCTATCTTCTGCTAGTGTTCTCAATTGCAACTAAATCCCCTTCTGGATGTTGTAGGTGTTTTATTTACCAATTGCTAGCGGGGTAGAACTTATCCCCCATTGGTGGTAGGACACGCCATCTCAAAAACGGCACTTTGATTTACGCCATCTCAAATTTAATTTGAGATGGCGTTTTTTTGCATTAGTGATTTTGAATCACAAAAAACTAAAATAAACAATAAAATAGTTAAAATTTACATATGCCTTTTTAATGCGGCATATCAAATTTACGCCATCTCAATTCTGTTACTTTGAGTCAGATTAATTAAATCTTATTTTGCCAATTTTATTTACGCATGAAATCACTTAGTGTGGGGCGTGTTTACGCCATCTTGGCTTTATGTCATCTCAAATCACACTATTTATCTTTAACTAAAATAAGTTTATACCTGTACTAAAATAAAGCCTGTTTTATAGTACCAGAAGATGTCCCTATAGTATTAATCTAAGACATTTATAAAAGGAACAACCTAAAAAGACGCCACTATGATAGTCCTTCTAGTGATTGTCATTGCTGGGTAAAAAAACCAGTTTTTAGATGTAATTTATAGCTTACTTATACATGGATACATTGATAAGGGTTCTCTTGATTAAATATTTGGGACATTATTTTTCTTGTTATGCCTAGGCGCCAGATTGGTTATTTTATAACTTAATCACATTATTCATATTCAAATTATTCAGAAAGAGTAAAATACAATCAATCCCAAATATTTAATTGATCTTGGGCTTGGGTGATTTTTTAAAAAATAATTCATTGATTTTATAATTGAAAATTGCAACTTATAGTACTACTGAAAATATCTTAAGTGCTACTACAAACCAAAAATATTTATGATGAGTTGCATGGGAGAGTAATAGCAGCCCCAAAGCTATAAATGCTATTACCCTATCTTTGGCTCATCATAAATATTCTTAGTTTGTTTCAGAAAAAAAGGTTGTTGTTTTTGAAAGACTGATAACTCTATTTAAAATACACCCTCTAGTAAGCTGCCCTACTTCATGAACTTGCCCCAATACACTACTAGCATCTTCTGATATTTTTGTTTCTCTGGTATCATCACGTGATTTCAAATGATAAAATATCTCAGAATATTCTGAGAAGCTTTCAAATGTTAAAGGTGAAGTATATAACTTCCCATCTTTCATCAAATATGAAAGATTAATGCGCAGATTTTTAACTTCAAGCTCTCTTTTTATAGGCCTAAATTTCCTTTCATAAATATAAAAAAATGCTTTTTGGGAAACAATTGAACCAGTTAAAGATGAATTGTATAATTCTTTTCTTCTTTCTTCTTTCTCACAAATATTTTTTAGATCATTAATGTTGTTAATATAAAGTACATTTTCTTTTTCCTTTAAAATTTTTGATATTACACCAAAGTGACCATCAACAATGCTTTTTCCATGGCATTCAACAAAACGGTTATATTTTATGGAACCCTTAATATATTTAGGTGCCTCTTTAAATAAGTAATATAAAAATTCATATGATCTAAAATGATTTCCATTATCTGTCCATACTTTTATATTTTTTATTTTTTTAAATCTATCTAATTTAAGAAGACTTATTAGACATTCACCTGAAAATAAAGAATCATGTGATAATATTTGAGACAAAAAATCATGATATTCATATTTAATTTTATTGTTTTCTTTAAAAACTAATGCAAACCCTAATAATGAGATTGGTTTTTTTGAATAAAAACAATTATTGGTCTCAATTGGACCACCTCCAACCTTTAAGTTTTCTTTATAATCTATAACTACAACACAAGACTCATCATCTAGTTCATTAATATCTTTTTTATATTCACAATTTTGATGAACATAAAAGTCTTGGTGCTGATTAATAGTCTTTAAGTCATTGTCTATAGATTCTGGTAATGGTAAGTTTTTACTTTCACATTCTTCCTTCTTTTTTTCTAGTGAATTTTTTAAATTACAAATATTGCACATATCAGTTTGTTTTTTACTTTTTATTATATTTTTAGGGATTAATTTATAGTAAGTAGAAATTGAAACTGAAATTTCATTTTTTATTTTCATATTTTCATATATTTCTTTTTTTGTTTTAAGTAGAGAGTATTTAATTTCAGTTGAGTAATTACTCATCTCTTTTTCTATATCTTTATAAATTTTTTCAGGCACTTTTTTTGTAAACTGGCTTGTTTCAAAAGAATTTTCCAGCAATTTTTTAATTATTTTTTTAGTTATTTCTTTTTTTAATGAATAGTTATTATTTTTTTGGCTTTTTTTGTTTAAGCTTACATTTTTATTTTTATTTATTTTTCTTGAGTATTCAAACTCACTTTTGGTTATATTAAACCCCATATCATTAAGCTCTTTTAAAGAGTAACTGGAAGTAACCAGAGATCGCAAGGCTGGGAGATGTTTTTGGGGAGAAGATTTCATGAGATCCTTTAAGTTTTCAATGAACTCATTGCCTTTTTGATTTTGAATAGTTGGCAGGAACTGAGCTTTCCCAAATTCAGTTTGAGTAAGGAAGTGCTTGATGAAATTATCAAGATCATCACCAGCAATAAAGAGGAATGCCTTTTTTAACATTGCAATTCTCTCTCTTTTTGTTGAAGCTCCCAAGGAAAAAAAGGGTAGCATGGAAGAAGTAAATTTAACTGAGGACATGGTAGTATTTTGAATCTGTAATTAGGTCAGATCTTTGATGTGTGCCTTAATGATGGAGTAGTTATGATCAGAATGTGGTCTTTGAATTGGGTTATTTGGATTAGAAGCTTTGTGGTACTTTAGCTCTTATATACCAAGCTAAATGACACCATTCTGAAAGAAATGGTGTGATAGCTTTTATTATAGTTTGAACTTGAATTTATGTTTGCAGAAATTAATTAAATACCCAGTTTTCATGCACAAGTGATATATGTGAAGCAGCTAAGCATTATTATTACATCATATCCTCTTTGTAATCAATGCAAATCAATTAAAATGATGTATTCAGTTAATTGTAACTCTTCCGCATATTTTTAAAATGATAAAATATTAAAGAATTCCATTTAATGAATGCTCAATTTGAGGTTCGAAGCTCACTTGAACCTTAAAATCAATCTAAACAGTGATAAAAACATCCTAACTTCAAACTATCATAAAATCCTAGAGAATTGAGCTTTTTAAATAAAATAAAATGCGAAAATAAAGCTCTCAATCTTATCTTTAATTTCGTCAAATAAAAAACATCTGTTGTGTATTCAAAAAAAAGTATTTATTAGCTTTGAAGTAATCTACTTTATATCATTAGATATAATCATATAATAAAATCTGGATTATGCTCTTTTAAATTACTTTTGCTTTAATATTGAGCATAGTATACATATTAAAATTTTTACACCAATAGAAAGATAAGATTCTTAGCTTCATTTTGATAGTTTACAGTGTGAAAAAATATTAATTTTTCATTGAGTTATTAATGTTTTAAATATAAATTGTGTAATTAGTTACTTTTTCAAAATCGAACTGTGTTATGCTGCGACTTGAGCAGCATGTGCATTAGAAAATGGCCTAATCTCTAAAATAATGACCCATTTTAATAGTCATTTTAATATAGAAGGGGGCAAATATGCCATTTTGATTTACGTCACTTTGAATTCCACTGAGTTTCATATCACCCAATTAATTTGATGCGCACAATGGATAGGGAAAATAAGGTGAAATTACATATGACGCTAGTCTACACTATATTGATTCCCTCACCGCAATTATTGCTTTCCACTTTTCAAAAGTACATATTTATGTCTAAAATCACTTAAGCAAAAAATGGAAGAAAACATGTGAAAATTTGCAGATATATATTTTTTGGCCTCCTCTAAAAACTGGGTACTTTTTAACCCCAGTTGTATAAGCTAGTTTTTTAAATATTTAAGTTTTACTCTTTGGCCTGGTTGAGGTAGCTCCACGGAAATTTGTTAATTTAATATAAAAAATGGTCAAAAACACTATGTTTTTGAGCTGCGGCACCTCAATTATGTCACTTCAAAAATGCCATTTCAAAAGCAAGTTTTAAGTCAAAACTCAAAGTTTTTCCTACTTGTGTTACTAATAAAAAACATTGAAATTTTGATATTATATATCTTTTGATCTCCTCTACAATTCTATGTAAAAAAATGATACTTTTATATTAAAAGAATCTCATTTTTCTCTTTAAAAACAACCCCAAATTGCTCATATTTTGATGCTAATTCACTTTTTGATGCCTCCCAAGTCAACTGCCAAAGCTGCGCCCAAGGCCTCCAATGCCTCAAAGTCCAAAAAGGCCAAGACTACCCCAAAGAAGCAGCCTTCTAAGGCCAAAGATCACCCCAAGAAAAACCACGCCTTTCTCTGAGCCAGAGGAAAACAGTGCTACCCCTCCTCACTCTCCATTTGTTTACTCCCCTCTGATCCACAAGAGAAGTTATTCAACTTCAATTGCCACTCTGATCCCACCTTGGAGCCTGAAGAGGAAGAGGAACAGGAGCCTGATCCTGGTGCTCCTGTGGATTGGCAAATTGAGCTCTGGGATATAAATACTTTCCACAATATCTGCAATCAAAATGGTACCTTTGCTGTGCCCATCACATACCCTGACAGCTACCTCATAATGACTAAGAAAGGAGTAGCCAAATTTTTTTACAAGGGCTACAGCTTCAGCTGTAATGTTAAAAAACCAATTTGCCAGCATCACTATAACTGTGATAATGTTGGCTTCCCTGCAAGGCTCACTACATACAGGTTCACTAGATTCAAGGCCCTGTTTATTGAGCATGACTGCACCAAGCCTTTTGACCCCCTTTACCAACTTATCTGCTGGTTTCTTTGTCAGGTCATCCCAACCACCAAAGACCAAACCGCCACTGAGGTGGTTAATGATGCCCTCCTCAATTTAAATGACACCCAACTTGCCACTATTGGTGGCGCCACTAAATTGCTGAGATACCTCACCAATCAGAGGTATGCTCTGAGCACTGAAGGCGTCAGTGCTTCATCGATTGATCAATTGATCCTGACTGAGGAGAAGAAACTTTTACACCATTAAGAGAGATTCCTTCTCCAAGACAATGGCCAACATGCAGCTGAGCGCACTATTTGCTTTGCCACCTCACAAGATCAGCGCAACCTGTTGAAATGCAAAACATGGCTTGCAGATAGCACTTTTTCTACCTGCCCAAAGCTATTTAGCCAGCTTTGGAATATTCACGGGCAGGTGGGAAATCTAGTTCTTCCCCTGATCTTTTTCCCTCTCAAATAAGAAGCAGGAAACTTATGTCCATGCTCTTTCAATTTTGAAGGCCAAGTTGGATGAGATCCTCCCAACCATCAAAGAGGAGCCAAAGGAGACCAGAGGACGCAAGAAGAAGGCCCAGTCCCAGGAAGAGGAAACCATCACAACCAAAAAGCAGCCAAAAAGCCTTTCCTACCATGAATATCTGGTAGTGGATTTCAAACAGGCTCAGGCAAATTCTTTTATTAGAGTCTTCAAGAGCTCCCCCCAGGGATGCTACTCCACTTCTGATAGGCACTCTGCCGCCGCCTCCAAAAGTCCTCTGATCTTCATGAGCGGGTCAACTCTAAAGACACTAGAGAATCCAAGGACATGTTCAACTGCTTTGCTGCCTTGCTCTTGTGAGAAAAGAGGAGAACAATGCCTTTTACAACGCCCTCCTCTGCCATCCCTATATCCTTGCCAACCAGGTGCCTTTGCTCTGTTCATTGAGTATTTTGAAACTCAATGGGTTGGTGTATTTCAAGGAGCACGCCACATCAGAAAAGGTGGTGAGTCAATAACCTGGAACTGCTATAAGCAGGTAAAAGATGGTTTGATCAAGACCACATCTTCCCTTGAAGGGTGGCATAGCCAATTTGCAACAAGAGTCTTGGTTCAGAAGCCCAAATTCAACAAAATAATGGTGCATTTAAAAACCCTGCAAGTCATCTCTGCCCGGCTCTTCAAGACTGGCATGAAGACTAAGGGCAAACCTCCAAGCAGAATAAGATGGTAAAGAAATATACTGAAATCAGCAAGGTGGTCCTTGCCTACTATCCCAAGGATAGAAAGCTTGAGCATCTTCAGGTCATCTCTGTTGCTCTTTCAACTAATGTTTGAGCCTATTTGCTAAACATTTCTTTATCTTCTCTCTTATTTCCTTTAATTTTATCATTGTTTGACTTTTATTTAGTATTTGGTACAATTATATGCCTATTTTAAAGTATTAATCATAGTTATTATAGATGAAAATAGTTGGTTTTGGGTATATATTAACTTTTGGGCTTTACATAGCATTGTTGCTACTGTTTGACCCCCTTTATTTATTGTAGATTTGAAATCCTGGGGCCTTTTTTAAGCCTAGAAATGGTTTTTAAATTTTATTTTATTGGATTTTTTTGGGTTTTTTTTAGTTGAAAAAAATCTAAATTTTGAAAACATGTTTTTATTAATGATGATGTCGTAAGTTGAAATGGTGTTTTTACTATAAAATCAAGATAGCAGAAAATTGAGATGGCGTATTTTGAGATGGCGTTTTTGAGATGGTGTGTTATACCTATTGGTTGCTCTTGATATATAAATAGCAGTGGTATGAGTAAATTCACTAATATTTTTTGGTAAGCTTCAAAATATCAAGAACAGTATTTTTAATTATACCATATCAAATTAATTTGAGATGGTTTTTATTTTGTTTGGATAATGAATTGCTAAAAAATATATAATAGTTAAAATTAGCAAGAAAATTTATAGTTAAGAATCACATTTTTTGTTTGGATTTAAATTATTAAAGCCTTATTATGTTAACTTTATTTGCATAGCAAATTATATAATTTGAGACATGTTTACATTATCTCAATTTATACCAGTTATCATCTACTTAAATAAGCTTATATAAAAACTGAACTAAATCCTTTCATATAATATCAGAGGATGTTACAATATTATAAATCCATTCTACTAATAATAAGAACAAACTAAAACACTGTCACTAAGGCAGTCCTAATACTGTTTATCACTTCTATTGAAAAATCACTTTTGCTATGTGCATTTTTTTCTGAATCTATACAGGGATACATTAAAAGTGATCTTTACAATAAAAAGAATTATGAGTGGTTTTAATATATAAATCAGTTATTACATCTTTTCTATTTAAATCATTCTGAATTTCACTGGGCTTCCTATAACCCAATGGTTTTGATGCATACAATGAATAGGAGAAAATAAGGGGAATATATATTACGCCACAATATGTTATATCAATTCCCCAATCTCAAGTTTCTTTACACTTTTCAAAAAACAAGATTTCACTCAAAAAGCCACTATAGTAAAAAATTTAAGAAATCTTCTGAAAATTTTCATATATGTTTTTTAATATTCTCTAAAAATAATTGTACTTTTTACTCCAGGTTTGTAAGCTAATTTTTAAAACATTCATAATTTACTCTTTGGTCTGGTTGTGATGGCCCACTGTAGATATATTAATGTAAATTAAAAAATACATTTCCCTTATGTTTTTGAGCCATGGTATATCAATCATGGTATTTCAAATACTCTTTTCCAACTACAAATTTTCATTCAAAAACAAATTTTTTCATAGTTGCACCATAAGAAAACATTTTTATTCTAAAAAATCAACTAAATTATTATATTAAAGATTTTCACATATTTTCTACCTCTTATGAAAAATATTTCTAATTTTATTTTAAAATTATCTTTTTTTCTTTAAAAATAACCCCAATATCACTTGAATTTCAGTACTAATTCTGCTCTAGACGCCTCCCAAGTCTAATATCAAAGCTACTCACAATGCAATCAAGGCTGCCAGGGCAAAACTAATTCTCCTAAGCCCAAAAAGCCTAATGATAACCCCCAAGTAGCACCCTGCAAAGGCTAAAGCGCCTGCTAATATCTCCACACCCTCACAAAGCCTGAGGAAAAAAGTACCTCCCCAATCCCCATTTTCCTACCCCCATATAACCCTCAGGAGAAGCTTTTTGAATTTGAATGCCACTTTGAACCCACATCAGAGCCTTAGGAGGAGGATCAACAGCCTGATCCTGGTGTTCCAACTGATGACCAAAGTTAACTGTGGGATATCCACACTATTCATAAAATCTATAACAGGAATGATATATTTGCTATTCCCAATACATTTTCTGAGATCTATCTAACTATATAAAAGATGGGGTTATTGATTTTGTGTACAAGGGATACAACTTTAAATTTAAAAACAAGAATATGGCTACCTGCCAAAACTATTTTAAATTGATAAACTTGGCTGTCCAGCAAAGATTACCAACTATGAATTCACCAGATTTAAGGCCCTTACTATTTAAAAAAATATATCAAGCCCTTTGACTCTCTTCAGCAGCGCATATGCCGGTTTCTTTTTTAGGTGATCCAGACAACTAAAGAGAAAATCTCAGCTTAGGTTGTTAATGATAACTTAGTTAACCTTAATAACTCCCAACTTGCCTTTTCTGGAGATATAGCAAAGCTGAAGAGGTATTTTACCTATCAGTGCTATTCTTAAAGCAATGAGTGGTTTATTGAAACATCTATCAACCAGATTATCCTTGCTGAAGATAAGAAGCTATCCCACTATTAGGAACACTTCCTTCTCCACAACAACAATTTAAATTAATAAGGAGTGAATTATTTGCTTTTTCACAAGCCAAGATTTTAATACCCTTCTTAAATACAAAACCTGGCTAGCAGATGAAATCTTCTCCACATGCCCATAGCTATTTAGCCAGCTTTGAAATATTTATGGGCAGGTTAACAATTTTATCCTTCCCCTTGTCTTCTAACTACTTCTTAACAGAAAGAAGGACACAAATGTCATTTTCTCACTATTCTGAAGGACAAGCTTAATGAAATATTTCTAAACATTGAAGAGCAGCCCAGGGAGACAAGAATGTGTAAAATAACACCCCTCCTAGGAGGAAGACATCATCACCAGAACCAAGAAGTAGGAAAAAAGTGTGAGCTATCACACACATTTGGTTGTTGCTTTTGAGCAGGCTAAGTGTAGAGTATCCAGGAAATTCATGCTTGCTTCTTCATTATCCCGGTCTGACTCTTTTACAGTTTGACAGGGAATCCTTTATGTAAGCTTTGATAAGCTTGGATTCTGGGCAAGCAATCTTGGCATTAAACTTGTTGCCCTCTGGTGATCACTTCCACGTTTTTCACTTCCCATAGTCTTAGCTGCAGACCATCTCTTTCATTCCATGGTAGTCTTCTTTCAGTTAAAAGCCAAAAACATAAACATAAAAAGAATGAGGGGAAAGCAAGCATTGTCATAAATAAGCATCATTATTTATTAATTATTATCATGTTTCCTTTATATACCAATTGGGGTAGATTTGGCTGAAAACCCCTCTGGTTCTGGAATTATACCTGTATTCCTATCACGTGATTTATGACATAATGGCATCATCTAATCCAGATCTTTACCAAAAAGATCTTCACACTCTTAACCTATAAGAATATGTCATAATAAATTCCAGAATCACCTGATTCCTCCTGTGGAAATGTATTGTTTTGGCTTGAAGCATTCCAGACTTCTGGCGCCAAAACCCTGTTAAATATACATATTCCTGATCCAAGCTATCCTTGTTCCAACTGGAACCAGCTAATCAATCCTGAATGCATAGACATCATTGTCTACATTTAGTTATTTTTGCATTTGATGGTTTTTTGCATTAAAAACCCATTAAAACACTTTGATACTTAAACCAGGCACTACTGCAGCGCCCAGGAACTTTCCCAGGTGGTGCCACGGCGCCTCAGCACCTGAAACATTCACTGGGTGGCGCTTTACAAATCAATTAGATGGCAAGGCAGCGCTTCTAACCTAATAAATTTTCCAAAATGGCACTAATAAACCACAATTCATGGGTTTACTTTTGGTTAACCTTAATCAAACTTCTTGACACGGTCAAGGAAATTAAAAAAATATATTTAAATCCTCATTAATTATATTCCCAGCATATTTTTTAACCTTCCCAGTTAATTAGACGGTTTGAGACACCTAGTCTTTACTTGACACAGTCAAGTACATTTTGGCCCTATGATTAAATACTTATTAATCATATTCAAGAGTATCAATTAATTAACCTTCCCAGTTAATAAATTGTGTTTGATACACCCAGTCTCATAATCTGAACCATTCAGATTATTCATTTCAACCCTCAATCAGTACAGCCTAATTGATTCCTGGGTATCAATTAACCTCCATGGTTAATTAGACAGTTTGAGACACCTAGTCTGATAATCTGAATTGTTCAGATTATTCATTTCAGCCCTTAATTATTACATCCTAATTGATTCCTGGGTATCAATTACTATGCTGGAAAATCTCTCCAAGGCAATCATATTGTTATGAATTTCAACCTATGAAATTCATCAAAATTCATCCTTTTTGTGAAACCACAGCCCAACATGACTTTAGTACAGTCACAGTAAGTTGGTGCACTGATCAAAGTACTCCAAAGCTCCCATCAGGGATGCTACTTCCACTTCTGGCAGATACTCTGCTGCTGTCTTCAAAAGTGCACATATATGTATAATCTAGTTAATAATGAGGGAGGTAAAGAAGCCAAAGACTCCCTTAACTTCTTTGCTTCCTAGTCCTAGTCAGAAAGGAGGAGATCAATGCCTTCTATTATGCCCTCCTCTGACACCCCTGCATTACTACAAATCAAGCAGCCCTTGTGTCCTTTATTGAGTATTTCAAAACTCAGTGGGTTGGAGTCTTCCAAGGAGCACACTGTATATGAAAAGGCTGTGACTCAATTCAATGGAACTGCTTCAAGCAGCTCAAAGACAGGTTAATCAAGACCAACTCTTCCCCTTAAGGGTGACATAGTCAATTTACTACAAGGGTTTGGGTCAAGAAGCCCAAGTTAATAAGATCCTCATCCACTTAAAGCCTTTACAGGCTATCTCTGCCCACCTTTCAAGACTTTTATGAAGAACAAGGTTGACCCCCCAAGCAGACTAAGGCAGTGAAAAAGTATACAGAAATCTGCAAGGTGGTTCTTGCATATTATCCCAAGGATAGAAAGCTATAGATCTCCAAGCCATCTCTGTTGCTCTTTCAACTAATTTCTGAGCCTTTCTGTAATAAATACTTCTTCAATTACTTTATCTTTCTCATTTTTTATATTTTTACTTTTATTTATTATTTAATAAATTCAGATGTATAGTATAATGTATAAATCATTAGATAATATAGATGAAAAAGCTGTCCTTGAATTTCTTAACTTTGGGGCTTTATGAAACCTTGTTGCTACTAATTGACCCCATTTTATTTCAAATTTGGAATCATGTGTCTCTTTTTAGTCTAGCCAGTATTTATTTTAAAATAATATATATTTTTTCTATGTTTATTTGTCTTCATTTATAAGCTCCATTTGAGATATTGTTTTTCTTAATTGTGAAGCCATAATTGAGATTCTGTATTTAAGATAGTGTATTGCACCCAGCTCTTAAATTTACAAAGGAATCTTTTAATTAAAACTGCATGATCTATATAAATACATGGGATATATTTCCATCTGTAAAAAACCACTTTTTTGTCAAAAATATGTTATTCTTTTCTAAAATTTCAATCTTTCTATACTATATACTGCTTGAAAATACAGACAACATTAATGGCCAATTTTTTATAGATAACACTGCAATTTGTCAACTTTACCATACACCAGTATGGACATTCTTTTGTGTTAATGGGTTTAAGCTTAAAGGGTTTATCAATTCATTGTTAACTGTTGTCATTAAAGTGGAGAATTGCTTTAATTGCATTCATGCGATAAATAGTTATAAAGGTTATATAATTAAACCTACATTGAAATCGTTAAGGCTGTTTAAGACGCACTAGTAAAAAATGACAGGATCAGTTGGAAATGTCTAGATAACTTCCTATGCGAGCGAAGTTATGCGGGGAGCAAGCCATCCATCTGGGATTCCGTCATGACAGGCTTGTATGACATCCCCTCGCAGGCGAAAGAATATTTCACTCCTCGGTATTTTGGTAAATTGATCTTTCCCCGCCAGGATCCCCAAAAGATGGGAATGAAGTCCAGTTGAAGCATGGATGGGCCAATAAAGGAAAATGCCATTGACACATTTGAGCTTTCATATCTGGGATAGCTTCTTTTGATAACATCAACTTCAAAGAAAGGCATACGCAACCATTCCTTTTTAAAATAAACTTGCCAGCGATTTTTAGAATAGTTAACTGAAAAGACACATCTCTCGTTTTCAAAGCAAGCATGCGGCTCAGCAAGGGGTTTGCTTCTCTCTACACGAAAGCCATAGACAGAGTAGGCAGTATCAGATGTAAATTTAGAAGTAGCATGTTCATCAGTCATATTCTTCATAAGGATGTTTTGCTTCAAATGGTATGCATCAAAGTTACCTGGACTTCCTGACCACATACCCACCTTCTAATCAATGGTGCTCAAATGCTGCATAGGTCCCATCTTGAGATGTTTCCAAAATTCCCATTCTTTCTCATGGACACAACTCTTATGCGAAAGGTACGTCTCCCTCTGCCAGGGTAGGTCATCGTAAAGCATCAGTGCGCTTGCCAAACCAGAAAGAACGAGAAACAAAGCCATGTCAGTTCAAGTCTGCCGCGCGTCCTTAAATATGCACCCATAAAGATATTTAATATTTTTAATTTTTCGGAATTAAATACTATTTATTCCATGGCCGTAGATTATAATAAAACTTATGCTTTCGTTTGTATTGCTGTCTTCTTCTCTGACTCCAGGTAGAGACAGTTCCGCAGACATCTTGTACCAGTTTACAAATTTTTCTAGGAAGAATCAGCTCTCCGGAAGCTAGTCACTTTGATGGCAATATGGCAGGTGATTCCCAAACTCGAAATCAACATCCACAAGTCAATTTGAAAGCACCTCGACGGAGATGGCAGCCAGAAGAAAAAATAACCTTTATTTGGAATAACTAAAAATACACATGTTTCAAAATTCGAGACGCCCCAAAGATGGCCAGTTTGGAAATAATTGTTTGCAACTATTTAGAGTTAGTAGTTGTCCATCCAAGGATAGATATAAATTGAATCTTTTATATGAATTCAATATATTTTATTAGAATTCTAGGTTGGTATTTTTAATGCCAATTTATTTTAAAAATCCCATTTAAAATTTAATTGAATATTCCAAGAACAAATATAAAACTATAGATCCAAATAAGTTGAGAATTATTATTCAGCTTAGAAAAATTAAAATCTTAATTCATATTTAATTTTTAACTTTAATTTAATCAAATATAGATCTGATATGTAGCTTTCAGATAAGCAATTAAGCATTAAGATTGGCTTAGTATTCACAGAGATATGTTATTTTTAGCTTTTATGTGTACCAAGTGTTAATTTATATGGATCGTGTTGAGTCCAGACCTTTGATTATGTGAGAGCTCAATTTCAATTTTTCACTCTGTATCTCAGAATCTAGAGCATCTAGAGCTATCATATTTAGTACCATTTTGATCAAAATTGTCTGAAGAGTTTATCTAAGCACTCTAAATTTTATAAATATCATTCTAGTGAGAAAATCTATTTACAACTGGTTGACTCTGTTGAAATATCAATTATGGTGGTGAAATAGTAAGCAAGGTCAACTCTGAAACAATCTGCATCCACTTGAGCCAGGTGAGGCATCCAAGTTAAATTTTATACTATTATAATTCAAATTAAACAAGTTAAAATGTGCAATCCAGCCCTATCTTACCTAAACTAAAATTTATCTATCTAACTTGAATTGGAACTCTTTAAAGCAATCAAGCTCTCTTTTCTTTTGGTAAAGTCAATCCTCAGCATAGTTCAAACATTCCATCCTATAAAAGCATATTTAAATGAATTAAAATTCTTATATTATTCTTAAATAATCTTTCTCTCTCCCTTCAATTTTAACTTAAACATTGCAGAGTTGGACAATATATACAGATAAGGCTCCAAGTCATGGTTGCAGGGTGTGAACCACAATCTAAAGATCAAGCTGTTAAATATAAGTTTATTCAGTTCCAAGTTACCTGTGATGAACACATTATGAGTTGGTTGGTAGGCAAGGGCTGATATTAGCTAAATAAAAGATTTTTACCTTGTGAAGGTAAAGGTTTGTTCATTTGTTTTTTACCTGGCTACAATGTCTGGTGTTAACCCAACTAAGAGAGCCTGTGTTTGGTCTTTAAGCCTTATAGTGTAAATATAAAAGATACCACTAGCTTTCTAGATTTCTCCAATAGATAAGAAATATTCTAGGCTATTAGTATGTTGTAACTGTGCTATATTAGCAGAGCAATACAGGGATTTTTTTTGGAAATTAGATAATGCCTTTATTGGAATATTGGGGATCATATAGTTAAAGTGAATCTTTTTAAAGGTAACAGAATTGTGTAGACCAATCATTTGGATTTGACAAGGGGGTGGTTTAATCCTGCTAATGATTGAAGCGCCAAATTGAGTTGCTACTGGGTTGAGATTGTCATTGGTTCATGTTTCCTTTTTTATAATTCAAGTTGACTTCTACATTTGGTTTGAGTACCAGAGAAGTCAGACTGTGTGGTGTGTGTCCTCTTGTGTGAAACCTTACTGGGGGTCAACTCTGCTGTTTAGATAAGTGCATAGATGAAGAACTCAGGAGATATTGAAGATAAGATGAACCCTTTATCAAAAGCGTTTTGCTATAGTGGTATAACCAGAGAGAAACTTTGAAGAAAATGTGGTGAAACCCCCATAAAAACCTGCTATGCAAAATAGTCAGTTTTAATTGCATATAAACATTGAAGAGATTGGGGAATATTTAACACTTTGAAGTGCAAACTTTCAAGGTTTCAGTGGTGATACACTTCTTTAACATTCAAGTTACAACAAACCTACAAAGCAGTTTAAGTGTCTGAAGCATTTAGAGACAATTAGCATTGACTTCATTGGTTGAGTTTGAGGCTTGTTATACTAATAGCTTTCATTGGTTTAAAGTCCCAAAGCTTGAATAATACATTAGAAAACTTTAGGAGAGCTTTCTGGGGTTGGAAAGAGAAAGTTTAAAATCTTATTTTATTATAGAAAAGGGCAATCATATACTAGTTTAGGCGTTGAAAAAAGCCATCTTAAAGGGAAAGAGCCTAAGACATGGGGCTATAAATCAGTTATCAACTGTTAGAGTAGAGAGAGATCTTGATCTTGACATCAGTTTGACTTGATGTATGTAGGATCTGTATCTGAAAAAACCTGAAGATCATCTTAGGCATTAAAAAGTCATATTCAAAGGAAAAACTAGTTATGAGAACTACATAATGGTGGCAAATTAGAAGGTTTCTAATGAGATATCCCCCTGTTTTAATAAAGAATATATCAAAGCCTATAAGTTTTTAGAGTTTTTTTAGCCATGAAAAACTTTCCTAATATCTACTACCACTGTGCTAGACAGGAAGATCAGAACAGATAACATGATAGAAATTTTTCAAGTAGTCAAACTCCTGAAGAAGAACAGAAAAGTATGACAAAAAGATTGAAACTTTTAAAAAGAGGGCAGGGATTCATAGATGGTGAGTTTGGGGAATTTTTCCAAGAGCTACACACTCCAAAGAAAGGGCAGGCACAAGAAGATTTAATAATCTATTGTGCTAATGCTAGGATGCTGTTTGGTAAAGTATTAGAAAATTTTGCAAGCCATAAGGCTCAGTATAATGCTCTAGTGCTATGAATTGACCACTTTAATGATGGTAACCCTACCCAGTGGGCCCTGACTTTGACCCAGGACACACCTTGATGACTGATAAAGATACAGTGCATCAAACTTGGGCTAGTGCTCCTGAAGTGCTCCTGGACCAATTGAAGAGATGTAATAAATGTCACACTATTATCAGATCTCTTGATTGTTTGATACATCTTGATAAATTTTGGACCAAGGAGTGCCACCATAGAATAAGCTATAGTGTGTAATAATGAGCGCCAAGATAAACTGTCCTTGGCACCTTTTGAGGACATAGCCATATTCATTATACATAGAAAAAACAAACGCTGATTAAGCAATAATAGAATTTGACTGGTCTTTTGTCTCTGAGAGCAGTGTAAGCCTCTGTGTATTTCTTCAAGGTCTTTATATTGGATGGGATGCTTTAGTTATAGTGTTATGAATGAAATTTCCCTTCTTAATTTAAAGCAAAGCCAAGATCAAGAATCAAACTCAGGACTTTCTATCCTAGGACCTGCTTTCCCAAAGGATCAGAATCCTGGACATCCACATTTTTTAGGCTTGAATATGAGAGTTACTTGATTAAGTGTTCACTAACTAAGAGAGTTTTTTTCAAACCCAAGAAGGATCAAATCCAATGGCAACCCACCTGAATATTGCTCCTATACAGAAGCAGTAACTTGCTTAATGGGGGTTTTGGCTAAGCTCAAAATAGAGCCTACCAATAGAAGCCAATAGATGTTGGCCCCTAGTATAGGATTAGAACAAATTTAGCTGACCCACCTGACTTTGGAAATAAGTTTTGTAGACAAGAAGCTTCCTGTGTCTATTCTCCAGCATCAGCCAATGATAGTCCACCCAATCCTAAATCCACTCAGATTTTTCCATATTCTCAATTTCATACATCTCAAAGCTCAGATTCCTGTCAAAAAAATGAAGCCCAAAAAATTGGTATATGTGCCCCGCCAAGCCAGGATAAGGCTTCATTGCCATTCTGATAATAAAATTGTGGCCAACCTTTGGTTCAACCAGAGTTTACCCTACCTAGTCATTGTTTTTTATCTCAACACAGCATCAACAGGCCTTTTCAATCCTCCCAATATACCTGCAGAACCCACATACCCCTGATCCAAGTTATTTTATCCTCCTGGTGCTTCTTTTGGCCCTGTGCATTTTATCATGTACCCCTCTGTCAGAAGTTTTGGTTCTGCTATCAGAACTGGTGGTCTTATTATCATTTGCTTTATTGGGTATGTGTTTAATCTTAGCCATTCTGTATAATAGATTGCTTGTATGTCAACAAGTGTTATCTACAACATCCAGTTGGTTCTTGGTAGGGCAACAGCTAGCAATGCCCAAGGGAGGCAATACACAAGCGGTAACTTCTCTAGGTGGCGGCTTGCTAGGATCTTTGAGAGCTGACAATGGTCTTTGAGCTCATATTATCTTCTACTGTGAAATTTTCTACATCAGTTATATCTTATTTTTTGTCTACATTCCATTAGTCCAGTGGATGGGCTTTTATAGAGCTTGCACCCTCTTGCCATGATAATACATCTGACGCTCATAACTCTTGCTTGGTCAGTCTTATCATCCCCTGACTGCCAGCATCAACCCCCAGAGTCAGGCATCAATGCAATGGCATGGGATTCAATATCATAGTACCCTGTGCTGGGTACTATTTACTTTGTTGCTATACATGATCATTGGCATGCTGGCAGTGGCAGCGCCAATTGATTGTTCTATTTATAGCGCATAAATAATGAGAACGTCTGGAAACCTTTCACAGCAGGAATTTGTAGTGACAATGGCAGGCTGTCAGTGCAAACTTATCCCAATCCTCACTATTCTTGAGGAATCTCATCATCTTCTTAGTGCCTTGTTATCAAACCTTTTTTTCTCCCAATCCATCAGGTTGCTAATGTTGAAACAGCAGGCTCAACCCGCCAGCAAGGTTCCAAACAAGCAGGTTTGTGACCCGCAATCCAATTACCTGGCCACTTGAAGCCAGACTAGGAAGTCAACTCAATTTACCAAATACAACAACATGAACAGATGATGATCCCTTATGGTAGATACCTTGTTTTGGCGCTTGACTCACTACCAGGATCAAGCCACCCCCTTCACCATCCAGCTGTGTGATCAACACAATCATGTTCCTGTTATCCTTGATTCACATTGACTATATAATCATTATCTCTCAATAAAGATTATTATCTAGCCTCTAAATATTTTCCCCTTGTAACTCTGCTAAAACAGCACAGTTACAATACTAAGGCAATCCATAATAACTCTGTATAATCAGGATTTGACCTCAAATGATGGCCTAGGATGCCCCTGGTTAGGCTTGCATCTATTGACCCAAATCCATTTTTTCAAAGGCTTCTGAGGTCAATTAAGCTTGATTGCAATATATCAGAAGCTTCTTTTATTGATGACTTGACAGGTCATTAACTTATAAGGGTTTTGGCGCATCTTTTCACTGGTCATTTTACTAAGGTAAGGCAAATTCAACAGCAATTCCTGACAACTTCCAACCTGGCTTACTCTGAGTTGAGCCTAGAAAACATCCTCCTTGCTGTTCCCTTGACCTAAACTAGAGTACCTGAATAAGTCAGCTGTGAAGGCACCTGGTTTAAAATACAGCCTAGACTATTTAGGAACAAGCACAACTAACTGCCTGTATATCTAGTACCAATAGCCCCTCCTCTCACCCCCTGGCCCAACTGCCCACAAGTTTCTGTTTTTGCTAATGAGACTACTTCCACTCAGCTTTTTGGGGTATTAAAGATTGCTCTGATAGCCTAGTAGACTCTATGGTCCCCTCCTCCAGTCCTTGGTGCATGCTGGAAAGCTATATCTTTTATATTCTCAGGTTGACACCATTCTTGTGGTGGGCCTTGCCCTCCAGGCTTGCAGCCCAGCATGCACCTGCATCTTCTACATCACTGCCCAGTAATTGATATCCTGAAAAATATGGGGATCCACCAAATCTTTCCCAGGAAATCCTGAGCCCTATAAACAATTTAGCAAAAGGCAATTGATGCCTTGATGCCAAAAATTTGCTTGATCATACAGGGTACATCTTTTATTTCAAGATAGCACTACCGGCTTATCTGCCGGCAAAAGTTCATCAAGGCTACTTATCAAGCAGGGTATGGAGTTGCTTGGGTTTCTTCATTAGGAGAATCTTACTGGTGTCAGGATACCAGTTGTACAGATTATTGTGAATTTTGATAAAACTCCAATAATGCCTTGGCCCTCTTGCAGTCCCTTATGTCATGTATAAAAATGATAATGATAAGGAAACTTATGCCTGGTACAGTCTTATGTGTGGACTTTTTTAACATGGAGGAGTCAGTATTCTGCTCTGCAGCTGGCACGCACGTCATAGTCACTCTGTTGTAGAAGGCTGTGAAATCCTTCAAAACCTGTTGCCCTTGTACTTTTCTGTAGTACTGACACTCTTTGATTTCTTTGATTCCACTACTGATAACATAAGTCTTTCACTTAATGTCAAGCACTGGCTGAACTTTTAATATAATACTTGATAGAAATGACCCCAGGTGGTAAATGGATGGGTATACTAAAGGGTGAGCTTAACTTCCTTGTTTTCACTGTCTTGGATGTGACATTTTTTGTGTTTGCTGATAGCTTGGGCACCCTAGGGCTTATAATCTGCTTCCTCCCAATATGTGTGTCTTTTACTAGTCTTTGTGTCTGTGTGACTTGAGAATTATCTACTTTCCCTTTGCCTCCTTATTGATTGGGGACTTTTGTATTACTCACTTGCTTTTTTGACCCACAGGAACACCCCTAACTACAGAGCACTAACTGAATTACCACTGGTGTTTTGTTCCTTCCATTTTACTATAGATTGAAATCCTAAATTGAGATAAATTAGGCCACAAACCTGTTCTTATGGGTTGTTTTTTGACTGTATATGGATATTAAATTAGAATAAACCCCACCTAACTCCTGGCTTATAGGATCAATTTAGCTTATCCAGAATTTTGGTTTACGCAGCCCATTTTAGAATTGAAAGATCAATTTCTAATCAAGCTACTGAGTTTTCATGTCATATTTAGATGCTCAGAGCAATATTTTAATTATTTATGTTCTATATTGTGTATCTTATTTTAGATAGCTAGGTATTGTAACTGTGTATAGCTCACTTCATACATCAACTGAGTGGTTTTTTTGTAATTGGCTTACCACTATGATTTTTTGGTTCGAATTTTGACTCACCACACCTGAGTGTATTTTGTCATAAATTTACATAGCAAACACATGCACACAAAAGGACAACTGAAACCAATTTTGTGATCTTGTGAACTTTACTTTTTCTTAATTTTTCTCTTGTAGACTGACCTGTTTGTTGTTTTTTTCTTTTCTCCCCATTAACTCCCCAAATCCCTGTTGACAGAGTGTATGGTTTACACTGATACTTAATTTTTTGTATCTGCACTCATTTTTCTTACATCTGAGTTAATCTTTCTCAGTGTCATAGCTTTTAAAACCACTGCACTAATTAGTGTGATGCAATTGCAAGAAATGTTGACTCTAGAAAGATCTGCAACACCCAAATCAGGTGAGACATCCAAGTGAAATGCTACATTGTTGTAACTCAAAATTAATCATTTTAAATTTTCTAGCAACCATCTCTCACTTAAAAAAATTGGTGTATATAGCTTGAATTAGGCCTCTTTATAGTGATGAAGCTCTATTAACTCAGTCAAACTAATCCTCAGAATAGAGATTAAAAATAAAAACATATAAAAATATGGCAAATAACTTAAAATTCTAATTCTATTATTAAACAAGACTTTTATCTGCTTTTTTTATTCAAACATCCAGGAGTTGGATCATCTATACAAGTAAGCCTCTTTGCCATGGGTGCCAGATTGAACTATTATGCAATAGCTAATAAGTCAAATAGAAATTTTGTTAAAGCTGAGTAATCTATAGTCACATTCCACTGAATTTAATCTACCTGCCCCTAGGTGCTTATATGATATTACATGTATGGAAGAGCCAATTCAAGATTCTGGATTTATCATTAACTTCAAATATAAGTTAATTTAAAATTAATTAATTTTGATTTGTTACATTTTGAGTGCACACCAACTGATATTACAGACATATAGACTTGCTTTTATATCAATTAATGATATCAAGTATATACTTCTTGGAAGTGTATTAAACAAGACAAAGGGGGAATTAAGAAGAAGATGATACTTTATTGATAAGAGTTTAGAGTATTATATAGTATCATGGGAAGCCTCATAATTTCTATGTACATCATGGTGAGTCGCAGGGCTTGTCCAGGCAGTATTCCTCTTAGATTCAAAAATTTTGCTCCCTGTACAACTTGGTAGTGTGGTAGGGGTACCCCCAATGCTTTGTTAGAAGGGTTGAGTCTTAGGAAAATGATTTCCTGAGAGGGAGCAATTCTAGATGTTGAACAATAATCAAAGGGTTGGGTTTAAATGTGTGTGTATATTTATTAAAATTATTTGAAAGGCTTGTGAGACTGAAATTGTGTTGCATTGCATCTATGTAAAAATGTGGTTTAGGAATGATGATTATTCTGGTAAAAGAGGGTTGAGTCACTTTTGGGGTTGATTGAAATGTTACAAGAGTATTAAATTTGGACCAAAATCAAAATATAAATTTGATTATAAAAATAATAGTTTGTTAAATTAATTTTTAGTCTTGATGTTATTCCAAATCGATTGCTGGGTAAAAGAGATTTCTGGGCTTGGAATGTGCGGTAAAAGCAATTGCGAATATCACAAAAGGTCATGATAAGGTGGATTAAACATAATTCCGTCCTTCAGATTATAAACTTAGTTAAACCACTCCATATTGAAGCTTGGTTAGGAGAGGTGATATCCATCCATCCGGGAACTCATTGATGGTGGGCTTGTATGACATCCCCTCGCAGGTGAAGGTAGGATGGAACCCTTGATACCGTGGCCAGTTGGTTTTTCTCCGCCAGTATCCCCAGGAGATGGGAATGAAGTCCAGTTGAAGCATGGATGGGCCAATAAAAGAAAGTGACATTGCCGTATTTGAGCTTTCATATCTGGGATAGCTTCTTTTGAGAACGTCAACTTCAAAGAAATGTATACGCAGCCATTCCTTTGTAAAAGAAACTTGCCAGCCGTCTGCCGAGTAAGTCACTGAAAAGACACATCTCTCGTTTTCAAAGCAAGCTTGTGGCTCATCAAGGGGTTTGCTTTTCTCTACACGAAATCCATAAACAGAGGAGGCAACATCGGATGTAAATTTAGAAGTAGCATGTTCATCAGTCATATTCTTCATATGGTTGTTTTGCTTCAAATGATATGCATCAAAGTTACCTGGACTTCCTGACCACATACCCACCTTCTGATCAATGGTGCTCAGATGCTGCATAGGTCCCATCTTGAGATGTTTCCAAAATTCCCATTCTTTCTCATGGACACAACTCTTATGCGAAAGGTACGTCTCCCTCTGCCAGGGTAGGTCATCGTAAAGCATCAGTGCGCTTGCCAAACCAGAAAGAACGAGAAACAAAGCCATATCAGTCCAAGTCTGTCACACGCCTTTAAATACGCATGGTCACTTTAATTTAGCCTTTTATATTTAAAACCCCAGATATAGTCTGATTATTTGTTGGCGGATAAAATCATTTAGAAAACATGTAAAACCACATTTAACTTTCTTTGTAATAGCCTTCAAAAAGCATCGTGGGATATGATGCTTTGGCTCAATTTCTTCTTTCCTTAAATCCGAGGACAACAACTTTACATTCTAATCCATTACTGCGATTTAGCCCTTCTCAAACAAGTTTTACTTGCGACACTATTCCCGAGCCAAGCCCCTATAGATTCATACTCTAAACACTGTGATGTCATCGGAGATATGAGCCTTATATCCCTTGGTGTTCCAAAACACTTTTTGAATTTACAAGCATGTGGCTTGGAGCTGTTTATTTGCGTACTACTTAGTCCGCTCAATTCCATCGCCCGAAACATTTACGTCATCAAATTGTAACACTAACCCTTTTCAAAAATCCCATCCGATATTTGAAACTATGCAGTTGAACATTCTAACCACCGAGAGCTGTAATATCTTCCACTACACAAGATTCAAGCAATCCACCCAAAGAGGTATTTAGTAAATTCACCGATTCTATTATTTAATCTAGCCATATATTATACAATAGTGATCTATTTATCAAAAAACACTTCGTATGGGTGGGCTATCGAGGCATAGACAACCCAGGGCTCTAAAACCAGCGAGAAGTGGGCTGCCATGCGATAGTTGGAGTCAGCCCCAACCTGGTATCAGTCATGAAAGAGAAATTTATATCCTTGGTTGAAAATTCCATATCCCGCATTGACAACTATGGACATATCATTCCTGGCGCAGACAAGTTGATGGAGGACATAGCCAGGAGATCCACCAGGATCACGCCTAATGGTATTCAATGGCAACACAACGTGTCGGCAACCGCTGTCCCCACATAATAACACATCCACAATCCCCCTTTTGGCCATGTTTCTTTTAAACACCGTCTTTGAACATTGATAAAATTTTGTTCCCCCAAAAATGCGATAGTTGGAGTGGTGACAAGCTCCCATCAAGCAACCAGATTTCGGTGTGAGAAGGCATAATCAATTTTTTAAAATCCAAACTCTAGTATAAAAACACATTAAAACCACACCAGACCCTTGCCCTTCCTTACTTCCAACAAACCATTACACATATAAATTAGGTAGGCTATGCCATCTCAAAAAGTATCTTGAATTGCACCATCTGAAATTAATGATGAGATTGTAGTTTTTGAGCAACAGCTCCTATGTTGACAGTGGCCATGGTGACACTTTGTTGACATGGCCAGTATTGACCAGAAAAGCAAATTATGCTAATTAATTTGCTGGTCAATCAAGCTTAATTCCCATTTTTCTTAACTCTCATAGGTGTAAACCTAAAAACTTGGCAGAAAGTTGATCATTTTGACACAATTTAATATCAAGCTTAAAATTTCCTATTTAACCTAATTCCTCCTTTGCTGTAACTAAAAAATATATAATTTTTCAAAGTCTAATACACAACTTGAAAATATCAATGCCAAAACTTTTTAAGCATAATCCATCTTTATAACAAAAATGGTGCCCTTACAACACTTTTTATTAGATCAATATATAGAAATAGCCTTAGCACATATGGCAGTCTATTAAAATTTTCATTTTATAAATTTACCCATGGCACTTAATTCAACTACAATATTATATATAGATTTGTGGTTAATGGCAATCCAATCATTTAAGCCCAATTTACTATGATCTTTAGTATATAATCTATAGTAATGCTGGAACATCTAAAGTTTCTCCCTCTCAGGAAACCATTTCCCAAAAGCTCAACCCATATAACAAATAATTGGTGGTACCCCTACCACACTACCAAGTTGTACAGGGAGAAACCTTTTTGAATCTAAGAGGTATACTACCTGGACAAGCCCTGCAACTCACCATGATGTACATGAAAAGTATGAGGCTTCCCATGATACTATATAAAGCTCTAAACTCATATTAAATAGATTATCATTCCCTTCTCAATTTCCCTTTTATCTTGTTTCATATACTTTCAAGAAGTATATACTTGACAGTGGTAGCACAGGTAGGTTATCCACACCTACGCAACTTAAATGAAAAATTCTCCCAGGAAAAGAACCCAGCAGATGCCACTCCCCACTGGCTAGAGACAATACAAAGAAGGTCATGATGTCTCTATGGAATACACTCTCTTCAACAATATCTGTATACCCATCAAACAGTACAGCTTCCTTAGCAGGCAAGGAGTACTGAATCCACCTCCAATCCAGGCCATTCCTAAAATACCAACATTGTATTTCAGCGCCTCCAAAGCAGAAATTGGAACCTTCTCAGGACTGCACCATGGAACACCAACCTCTGGATTCAGAGCACCCAAAATAAGTTCAAACAAGTGGGCTACCCCCTAAAGACTCTGGGCAAGTGAAATTGCTTTGCAAGTTACCAGGGCTGTCTCCTGCTTTATGAGTGTCAAAACTGTGCTGTTTTAGCAGAGTTAAAAGGGGAAAACAGTTGGAGACTAGATAACTATCTTTATTTAAAGTATAGGAATTATATAGTTGTTCTGGATCATTATAAGAGAGACATGATTGTGTTGATTGCTTGGTTGGATGGTGAAGGGGGTGGCTTGATCCTGGTAATGAGTCAAGTACTAAATCAAGCCATCCACCCTATGGGAGCATCATTTTTTTATGTTGCTAATTCTCGGAATTCATGCCAACTTCCTTGTTTGGCTAAAAGTCACTAGGAATTTGGATTGCAGGTCACAAACCCGCTTAGTTGGAACCTTGTTGGTGGGTCAACCCTGTTGTTTCAACACCTCCAGCTAAAGGTTGACCTTGTCTTGATGGAGATCATCTGGGAGGTTCTCAGGAGCCAGTGCACAATACTGGACTAGTTGTTGTTTGGTTGTGGGTAGGACAGCTACATGTTGCTTCTGTTGGGCCTTACAGGGCTGTAACTAATTGTGGTGTAGGACCTAATCTTGTTTGTACTTGTCAAGTCCTTATACCAGGTAAGTGATGTTTTTGTTTACCTTTAAGATGATAATGGGGGCCACTTTTTTGGGCTGTAACTTGATTTTGACTGTGTTCATCACCCAAACCTTGTCCCCAACTTCATTTCTAGCTTGAATAGGGGCAAACATGTTTTTAGACGTTTTTTTCCTTATCCAGTTGATCAGTATTGGCTTGTAGTACTTGGGGTGCCAAACAAGGGGGAACTTTGTTGGGTGTTTCTAACTTTGGCCTGTAAGGGCTTGGATGATATTTGGTTGTGTGCCATATACAAGTTCTAAGGGGCCCTTCCCAGTGGATCTGTTCACCTGGGTGCAGCATACAAGGATTGCAGTTGGTAGCTGCTTTTGCCAGTCTTCAGGTCTCCCAGCTGTGAGCTTGGGGAAGGCCTATACTAGGCTGCCATTTAGCCACTCAACTCTGCCATTGGCCTGAAGATGGTATGGCATAGTTACTGTGTGTTTGACCCCATTCTTTGTGAGGTACATGTTGGTGCTTTCCAAGGTCAATTCTTTGCCTCAATCTGCTATCAGTAGTTCTGGCTTACCGAGCTTGCTAATGATCTCCTTGCCAATAAAGCGCCAAGCGTTTTTGCCAGTATGTGTCTTCACCGCTTGTGCTACTGGCCAGCAAGTGGCAAAGTTAATGGCGGTGATGACATACTTCTTGTTGTTATGCTTCCCCAGAATTGAACCAAAAATGTTGAGGACCCACACCTTGAAGGGTAGTTGGGAACAAATTGGCAACACAGACTTTGGGGGAGGATTGCTTTTTATGAATTTTTCACATACTTCACACTGTTTGAGGACCTCTTGCACGTCTTGGTACAGGGTCTGCCATCATGCTTTGTATTTTAGGAATTTGTAGAGATTGTGTATTTCTGTGTGAACTAGATCTTGGTGGTAATACAGGATTGTATCAACCCTTTGATGTGTGGGAATGTGTGGGATGGTGCTTCTGTCAGTCATTTTTTGATGCAATGTTCTATATACATCTGTAATGAGATTTTGTTCTTAATGACAGTATCTCTTGTAATGTCAGTGATGCTTGGGGTAAAACCCTCATCCTTGGTTTTGAAGTACTAGGATGACCAGTATGGGTTTAGCCCATTTTTGCCTCTTGTGGCTCTAACGTACAGGCACAATAGTACATCTTCCATGGAAAGTTCTGGACCAGATTTTTACTGTATGATCATATCAAACCTTTCTAGGAGCTTCATCCAATGTACTTGTTGGCAGGAAAGGTTTGCCTGCGCTTTAAAGTATATGAAGAATTTGTGATCAGTTAATGCTGTAAATTCTTACTGATGTTCCAAGTAACAACGCCATTTAACCAGGCAGTGTACAATTGCCAACAATTCTTTGACATGTATAGGGTATCAACACTTGCAGTCTGTCAGTTTACGTGATTAATAGACTACAGGTAAGAAATTGCCATTGTCTGTTTTGATTTGTAACACCCCTCCAATGGAGGCATCTGAAGCATCAGTTTCTATTTGTAGTCTCCATCTTGCTTTGGATATTGAAGGATGGGAGTGGATGTCAGCTTTTCCTTCCGGCGGCAGAAACATAGGTTGTGCTGCAGGGTCCACACAAATTTAGACTTTACGCCTGTTATTGTTGACAAGGGTGCCGTCAGGAATTTTGCAGTCTAGTATGAACTGTTTTACATAGGCAATTATCCCAAGGAAGGTACAGATTTTGTCTTTGTCCTTGGATGGCAGCATTTTGCAGATTGCTTGGACCTTCTGGTCATCAGGTTTGATGCTGTCTTTTAACACTTTGTGGCCAAGGAATGGGAGCTGTTCAAAGTAAAACTGGCACTTAGATGACTTGTCAAGTAGTTTGTGCCTTGCAAAGATTGCAAATACCGCCTCTAAGTCCTTGTGATGTTGTTCCACCAGGATCTGTATATAATTATGTTGTCTAAGTATGCCAGTACATGCTTACCAATGTGGGGTGTGAAGACCTCATTCATGAAGGTAACAAAGGTTGACAGTGCATTTGTCATCCCAAAGTTAAGCACAACACACTCATAGGAACTATACTTGATACAGAAGGCTGTTTTGGGCATTTCTTCTTCTTTGATGCGGATTTGGTTGTAGCCTGCTACCAGATCAATCTTAGAGAAGATGGTTGAGCCTCCCAAGGCGTCAAAGAGGCTGTCAATGAGTAGGAGTTGGTAAAAAATTTGATGCTAACCTTGTTTAGTGCTTGATAATCAGTAGCAAGCCTAAGGGTTCTGTCCTTCTTTGCCACAAAGAATATGGCAGCGCCAAAAGGGGATTGTGAGGGGTGGATAACCCCTTTTTAAATGCTTCCTTGAGGTATGTGTGTAGTGTGTTTTCTTTGTTTGGGATAAGGCTGTAGATGAGATAAGCCTTAGGTACAGCTCCCTTAGTTGGATAGTGTACTGTATGTGTTTCTCTGGGGGTAGCCCTGGTAGCGCTTCTTTGAAGATTTCTGGATGACAGGCTACAATTTCCTGACCCTGGGGAGTGGTAGTGTCCTGGTGGTCCTTGAAGTGTATAATCTTGTACTGAAAGGAGTCCCAGTCAATTTCCTTGAGGTTCTCCTTTTCATTGAGGATTTCTGCAATGTGCACAAAGACATGGTCACATAGGAGCTGGTCCACTGAGTCAGGGTAGATCTGGTGGTTGATCCCTTCACACTTGATAGTCAGTACAGAGGTCACCCAGTCTATGTGAGGGTTGTTCTTTTACAATCAGTCCATTTCAAGCACAATTTCAAATTTGGAGAAGTCAATGATGGGTCCCTGAATGGTGGAGTGCATGTTCTCTAGTTTAATGGAGAAGGAAGCAGTCTCTTGTGTCACTTCAATGTGATATTCATCAGCTAAAACCAAGTTCTTAATCTGAAAAGGATTAGCTGTTAACCTGTCTTGTCCACAAAGTTGCTGTTGACAAGTGTTAATATGTGCATGAGTCCAGGAGCTCTGAGCCAGTGTAACTGCAAAAGCAGAAAGGATAGGACATCTGGGTATTAGGATGTCTGATAATGGTTTAAAGCACTGTATCTTCCAAGGGCACCTGGATCATTGGGCACTTGATGATGTCTTTGGGTTTGTTGCAGATCCTGAATGGATTAGACGTAAAGTTATCCATCTAGGGATTAAGCAATGGAACAATTGCGCAGTTGTGCTATTGCATCCTGATTCTACTAGTGATAAAGACGCTTAAAACGCTCCTAAAAAAGGTGTTCACTTTGCATTTCAAATGCGCACAAGGCACAGGCTTTACTTCCTGGATTACAAATAGAACAACAAAGTTATTTATATCTACCTCCTTAAGGAAAGCCGCAAGGAAGCGGTTGTTCTCTTGCGCGGGACTTTTAGCTGTGCCAATCCACTCTCCTCCATTTGGGAAGTTCTTCTGTCTGTGCCTCCCTGCCTCTGGTAGCAATTCCCCTGCCTCACACTATATAAGTGCAATACTATCTAAATAAATACCAGTTTTTGTCTATACATCTTATTATTCTTCTGTCCTTCATACGCTGTCACTTTACCATCAACAGGTATAGTATTAAGAATTAGGTCACTGACTAACTGTTTGTAGAAACTAGCAACCCTTTGCTGCAACTTTTACAACATTGGCGTTTGTGTCTTACAACACCAACAGCCCCCACCCCCGCCAGTCCTTTCAATGAGGAGGGAGGAATGCCCCTGGCCCAGTCTCCTGCCACTGCTTCTCCTTACCACCAGGCACCAGCCTTTACTGCTGCTAATGCCAATGCTGGGGAAAGAGCAGGCGCTCCCTATAGCCTGCCCAACCTAAGCCAATTCATGAAAGAACATCAACGCACCCAAGCTATTGCTTTTGGTCAACCACTGCTTCTACAAGCCCCTGTCCCTTGGAGATGGACGCCAACTCTTCACCTTCTGAGGACGCCATCTATAATGCCATACACGCCATGGATGCTGGTGCTGCTGGCAATGGTTCTTGCTCTGAACACCTGGTCATTCAGCAGCCTTCTGCTGAAAACGCCTTGGGTTGCTTTCAGAATCTCTCCCAGTTCAATCCTGACCAGCTCTGCTGTGACCTCTGTACTGTTGAACATATCAAGGACTACCTACACCAATTTGCCCATCCTGCCAAATGCCACAACCAAATGCACCTGGGCCGCATCCAAAGCCTAGTACATGACCAGGGAATACTGGTATCTAACCAACAGACATTCCTCCAGGTTCTGTACTCTGAGCTTGGCAATACTTTCACCACTGCCAATCAGTATCTTGCCAAAGTCACTGTTGTGAATACCGTTATTCACTGTGTTTTTATTTTGCCTTTGGTGGGCTATTTTGAGGACAAATTGCTTGCTTTTGCTTTTGCCTCTTGAAATGAGTTTATGAATGAATCTGGAAATACAATTGTTCAGTTTCTTGATCCTGCGCAACTCACTTGCCCCACTAGTTCTGATGGCAAGTGATCCTACTGTCCATGTACTGTTTTGTGGTAAAGCTACACAGTATATATTCCCAATCTTTATACCAAATAAAATTTAAGTTCTATTCACATTTTTGTCTTTGTGTCTTCTGTACTTCTGCGTCTTTCTCTAGCCATGTCTAGTAGAGATTATCTTTCCAGGGCCGCAAGGTAAACACATTTACCTTCCCTGTCATCTAACCAAGACTTAGTATGAATCCAATCCTAAGGTTAGGATTTCCCATTGTGTATCTGTGCTGCGCCTCAGAACACAACAGTCATCAACGCCCAGAACACCATGCTCCACTGGGTCAATGCCATCAAAGCAGGTATAGCTAATCTAGTTCCAGTGCATGTGGTACAGACCCTCACCCATCTGAGTGTAGACACCAATTGGATTAGTGTGGTTACAAACCATGTGCTGGAGACTGGCCCCATGGTTTGAAGCCTGACTCATGAGGTGGAAGTCTTAGCCCGCTGCCTTGCCACTATCCCCTTGTTCACCGCCACTTTGGCCGCCACCAACAACTCTCCTTCCAGTGCCCTTCTTGGTTGAGACATCCTTGAGCTCTTTGATCACTACAAGAAGATGTAGATGGAATTGGTCCAGCAGAGTGCCAATCTTGCCTTCCTAAAGATGGTATCACACTGTGTCAGAACTTTAGGATAGTCTCAAACTTTGCCAATTGCATGACAGAGCCAACAGCCAGACCCAAGTCAGGAAGGACAAGTAAGTAATAGCCTTGCTCCAAGCCAAGCTTGCCACCCATGAAAAGTACATCACCTCTCTGGAAGATGAATTGGATATCACCCGTCAGGAGAACAAGGTCTACCAAGATGAGCTGTACAAGCAACAACTTCTCCTGGACGCCTTCCAGATCCAATTGAATAGGATGGACAGTAAGATTATGGACGTTGACTTACAGGCTATGTTCATCAACTCCAAGAGTCACCACAGTCCACTGAGGTCCTCTAGTCCTGAGTTCTATCATAGCTACAAAAGCAATGAGGACCACACTTGGTTGGCTCCTAATGCTGTACAAGTATTAGAGCCAGTACTGGAGTCTGAGGATGACGTCCTGGCCACCCCTGAAGCTTCTGGAGCTGCTCAAAACAGAGAAGGTGAACGCAAAGCCCAGCAAGAGGAAAAATTTTGCTGCACCTCTGAGGCTAGGTTTGCTGCCTCCACTCTCAGCTATTCCTGTCTCACCTGCTCTCCAGTGAGGATCACACCTGCTCCCCTCCAACATGGCTCCAACAACTTCAAGCCTATCAATCTACCCAAGTTTGACCGCAAGAGCAATGTGGCCGTGTTCTTACGTCTGTACCAGAACTCCATGTATGGCGCAGACAATGCCATGAGGGACTCCACAATCATCAACTGTCTGGATGCTGAGACTAAAACCTTTATCTTGCCATGTCTCTCTGAGAATGACTGGACTTTTACCAACGTCTCCAGAGCCTTGACAGAAGAATTTGGTAGCCAAGAAGCACTCCTCAGTTGTAAGATGGACTTTGCTGACACCAAGTTAAAGGTGGGGGAAACCCTAGAAGACTTCACTTCTAGGTTCTACCTTGAAGCTCAAACTCTGTGTCTATTAGTGCAGTGCAGTTTATTGATGTGCAGTCAGCACTCCTTAATGCTGTATGTGTCAACTGGGAACTATCTCTGGCCCTTAAGTCAGGCATTTACAATGCTTGCACTGTATCAGATCTGATCCGCCTCCTAGCACCTACAAGGAGGAGTTCAAAGTTTCTCTTCCTGAAGGCCGCCCTTGACAGCAATCTGAGCATAGACCCCGCGTGGCTGTTGAGATGCCCAAGTCTTCTGACAAGGTTGGGCCTGCTCCAGTCAACAATGGCCCTGTACTTGCTTCAAATGTGGTATGGCTGGCCACTTCTCTCTGGAATGTAGGAATCCACGCCAAAAGATCCATCATGTAGGCATGGAGGACACTGAGGAGGACTACACCAAGAACGCTGATATTAAGGAGGACAATGAGGACCAGTCAAAAAACTACTAAGCAGCCAGGACAAGGAAAAATCCTTGGCTACCTTTGTAATTTTGACACCCTCATCTCCCCCCATATCACTGCCCCCTGACAAACCAGATCAGAGGCCTGCTGCCTTGCCATTCTCTGGGACCAACCCTAAGGATAAACCCTCTCTGATTGACTTCAACTCCCAATCAATACATGAGGATGTGAAGTCTGACAGAGTTCAAGAGGACCTCCTCCATTGAGTCCTCACTGTTAACACGCAAACTCATTGGATTACACTTTGCCCTGAGGTGAATATCCCCCAAATAGCTCAGAGAACAGTATCCTTACCCTATGCTGAACAACTAGCTCAACCAGGCGTTGAAGTCACTCATGAGGAGGACAGTTCTGAACAACTGACCAAGCTGCTCCGCACAGTAAACATCTCAGCACCGCTAGAATCCCTCAAGGAAGTAAGCCCAGCTGTGGGAGCTGCCATGGCTACCTTCCTGGAGAAGTTCAAAGGACTAAGTGTACACCAGGTCCCAAAGATTGTGGAGATCAAAGAGGACCTCCAGGATTGCACCTATATCAACCTGGTAGTGAACAAGACTCATGTACAGGCCATACTGGATACTGGTGCCCCTGGAAACATTATATCCTCTTGGCAGGTTAAGAAGCTTAAGCTGGCACCAGACTTGGCCTACCATGAAGAGTTTGGTACTGCTGGGCCACTGACCACTAGAGTAAAAGGAGCCTACTCTTCTCTCCCTCTTTTCTTTGGGAAGCTAATGATCACTGCTCCTGCTATAGTTCTGGAAAACAACAGCTATGACATTCTTATTGGGACTAGCTTCATGGTTCAGTATGGCACTGTAACTAACCATGGAGACCATACATTTGGAATATTGGGCCATTCCATACCCATGTTCTATCATGGTGATTGCCTGTCTGATCTGCCCTTACAACGTCTGCACTACATCAATCTGTAGTACGCCAACAGAGAGCTTCCAGTTGCTTATACACTGCATAGTAAGAAGGTCAAGGTGCTACCTCTCTCAATTGGGGAAGCCAAGGGTATCCCAGTCTACGCCTCATGTAATGTGACTATCCCACCTGGCTCTCAGGTGATCCACACTACAGGCCTCTTGCTGGCTCTACCAGCTGGCACTCATGGGGAAATCTTTGGCATCCCTAATGCCTCCAGACTAGAGCCATGGGTTGCACCAGGCATCCTCATGCCAAGTGAGAAGGAGGTACTCATACTCTTGGCCAACATGAGTTGTGAAGCTATGGTTGTCTCCAAACACCAACTTCTGGCTTATATACAGCTGGAAGAGCATGGCAACCTGCAGGAGACTGACCCCTTTGCAGACTTCTCTGAGTTGGGTCTACCCTGTGAGCAACCACTGGTGCTATGGTCATAAGCTGCAACTCTCCATCCAGCCTCTCTGAAGAGCAGAAGTATCAAGCTATGGATCTCTTTGCCCAGTATAAGGATGTGTTTGCCAAGGATGATTATGACCTGGGCAAGGCTGCAGATGGGTCATTATTTGTTAGATTAATCTGTTTCCTATTAACTGTGCTACTTAAAACTTTAAAATTTTGTTTTAATTTTCTTATCAATAAATTTAAATAATTACAACAATTTTATCAAAATAAATCTTATTTAATCCTTATAATATAAAAACCTATATTAAATTAATCATTTTCTACTTACAGCTAAATTAAACTGTATTAAAAGCTAGTAACAATCTTATTTCATATACCATTATTTCTTGAAAGCTGATTAGTACAAAATGACATCATTTTAAAAAGAGCAACATAAAAATACAATAAAAACTGATATGATGCTTTTTGTTGGAAATTAAATTGTTGCCTAAAATCATAGCTTTTTTAAAATATTTAATTTAAAATATAATAATTTTTGAATCCCTCTTTTTAAAAAGAGGGCAGATAGCTTTTTTGTATATTTAATAAATAAATATTAAATAATTTTGGATTTTTTAAAAAAAATCTAGTAAAAAGTTAAAAAAAACTAAAACTAAAATTAAAACTGAACTTTTATTGAAATTTCAGTGATCTCATTTAGCATAAGTAATTTATTCTTAAGTTAGATTTTATAGAAAATATATAATAAGAACTTATAAGAGAGTAAAAGTTTTTCTTTTCAAAATTTTAAGTATTTAATATTAATAAAATAGCTTTATACAACTATTTAATAAAATTATATTTTTATACTGTATGCTAGAGATAATATGTATAAAAAATTCAAACATAAAAAAGAATGTATCAAAATCTTGCTTTATTTAATTAAATTTCATAAAGGTTAAAATTTATTTGAACTAAATGGAAAATGATCTTAGTCATTGTATCTATAAAAATAAGATACAAATTTAATTATACAAGCAAATATTTATATGTGATTAGAAAAACATTTTTGTTTTGATAGATTTAAAATATATAAAGTTCATTTTTTAAGAACTGTTAAAGATTATAATAAACTTAAGTTTATTTAAAAAAAGGTTTTTGAGTTGGTTACTAAAAGTAAGCTAAATAATGATTTATACTTTAAATTTAGTTTACTGATTAAAATATCATACTTTAAGAGTTAATTAGCATATTTTATTTCAAATAATAATTTTATAAGCTTACATTCAAAGCCACTTCAAGATACTAAATTGGTAATGAAATATGAAATTGCAGCACAATTCCAAAAGCTGAGATTAAGGGCTTTCTAATGATACTAGTTTGAGCAAGATTGAAGTACTATTTGCGGAAATATCAACAGTTAACCAGAATATAAAAAGGGGTAAATAAACAATGATATCAGACTTCAGGGGTGATATTGATAAATTAAGGAGATCAGTTGGGGGTCAGTTGGGAATTTATGCCTGTAGTGCAAAAGCTCAGCTAACATGGTATTTAAACAGCTCAACTTTACAGAAATTTACTTTACAATCCACACCTTTACTCCTCTCTGATAACTGCACATCTATTTCCAAGCAAGAACTGCCTGAACCAAGCCAAGGAACCCAACCACTATCATTATGAAACCTATCAAGTTTGCACCTCAGATGACACCCTTCTTCTCACTGGGGGCTTCTACTAGGAGAGAAAGAATCTCTATGCTTAAACAATCATTCCTTTTACTGCTGGCAGTGATCTTAACAGCTTTGTTGAGCATTTCTTATTAAAAACAGAGTTTGGAAAAAGTACCTTCTTACCTGTCATACAAAATTCTAAGACAGATGATTTCCTTAACAACCTAAAGGAATCAATGTCAGAGTCCCCTGCCAAGCACCTTCCTTCCCTAAGAGCATTGGTAACATCAGGCTACAGTCTGAAAGAGCTTTGGGATTGTGGATTTAAAATGACAAAAAATGAGTATTCATCTTCTAAAAAAATAAAAAATGCTAAAAAGCATCATTAAATTCAAAAAATAAAAAAGGAAAAAATGATTCAGTAAAAAAAGAAAACATAAAAAATATTTTAAAACATATATTAAAAAATTCATTTACAACTAGCCAATTCACTAAAAAATTCCCTGGATTGATTTATGAAGAATTACAAAAAGAGTTGAGTGAATACTCAACTAAAATAAAATACTAATTATTGAAAACAAAAAAAGAAATTTATGAAGATATGAAAATAAAAAAACAATATTTCTATTTCACTTTCCACTTTTTATAAGCTTATTCCTAATAATATAATTAAAAGCAAAAGGCAAACTGATATGTGTAACATTTGCAACTTAAAAAAGACATTAGAAATGAAGAAAAAGGATTTGAGTATAAAGAAGTTGCCATTGCCTAAATCTATTAAAGAAAATTTGGAATCTATTGACCTACATGAAAAGTTTTATAAGCATCAAAATAAAGAATATATTAGTGACATAAATAATCTTGATAATAATTCATATGTTATAGTAATAGACTATAAAGAAAACTTTAAAATAGGTGAGGGTCCTATAGAGACAAATAATTGTTTTTATGAGAAAATACCTATTTCTTTATTAGGATTTGCAATTGCTTTTAAAGAAAATGAGAAAATTAAATATGAGTATCATGACTTTTTATCTGAAATTTTATCTCATGACTCTTTGTTTTCAGGTCAGTGTTTGATAAGTCTGCTTAAAAATAATAAATTTAAGAATATTAAAAATATTAAAGTTTGGACTGATAATGGTAATCATTTCAGATCTTATGAATTCTTATATTATCTTTTTAAAGAGGTACCTAAAATTATAAAAGGAACAATTAAGTTTAATAGATTTGTTGAGTGTCATGGCAAAAGTATTGTTGATGGTCATTTTGGTGTATTATCTAAAATATTTAAACAAAAGGAAAATGAGATGTATATAAAAAATATAAATGATCTCAAAATGGTTTTTGAGAGAGAGGAAGAAAGAAAGGGTTTTCTATGAGACACTTGTAAATAGTTCAGATGTTTCCCAAAAAACCTTTTTTCACATCTATGATAGAAAATCTAGTCCTAAAAAAAGCTGGCTTGAAGTCAAAGCATTTTATGTTAATCTTTCATATTTAATGAAAGATGGTGAGCTGTATGTTTCACCTTTGACATTTAAGGATGTTAAGGAGTACTCCAAAATAAATTATTGTGCAAAGTTCTGCACAGATGACAGAGAAACAAAGAGAGCTGATACTACTAAAGGATTAGTAGGACATGTTCATGAAGTTGGACGCATAACAAAAACTTATATTTCACATAGGGTAAATAGTCTTTTAAATACAACAACTTTTTTTTCTAAAAATAACTAAGAAATTAATTATATGAGCCAAAGATAGGGTAATAGCAATTATAGCTTTGGGGCTGCTATTACTCTCCCATGCAACTCATATATTTAATTCTTGGCTTATTAAAATAGAAAAAAGGGTTTTAGCAAAAAATACAGCTAATAGAAATAAGATTTATTTCTATTATTTGTATATTTTACACTATTAAACTTTTCTTCAGTAAACTAAGCATTATACTAATGTTCAAAAAACATAAGTTTATGACTTAAATGATACCAAAGAAGTTAAAAGGCTTTGAAATGCTTAAGCTGGCACCTTGGCTTAATCTAACAAATAATGACCCAGATGTTGCTCATCATATTGACACCCAAGGCAGTCCACCTATCTGCTACAGACCTATACGGCACAGTCAAGCCAATCATGCCATGGCTAACAAAGAGCTGTAGAAGCTATTAGGATCTGGGTTACTGGTCCCCAGTAAAAGCCCTTGGGCTTCCCCTCTCCTGATTGTCAAAAAAAGGATGGCAGCAACCGTGTGGTGATTGACTACTGTCAACTGAATGCTGTTACCAAGAAGGATTCATATCCCCTCCCTCGTATTAACAATACCTTGGACCACTGGGTGGCGCCAAGTTCTTCAGCGCCATGGACCTTATCAGTGGGTACTGGCAGATTGACCTACCTCCTGCTGATCAAGAAAAATGTGCAATCATCACTGACCAAGGGCTATTCCAACCCACAAGGATGCCTCAAGGTCTGTCCAATGCCCCAGCTACCTTTCAATGGGCTATGGATGCAGTGATGGGCAACCTCAAACTCACCAGTGTCTTGGTCTACCTGGATGACATTAATGTGTTCTCCCAAACCTTTAATGATCACCTACAACACTTGGAGGAAGTCTTCCAGAGGTTACTTGCAGCTAATCTCAAGCTCAAGCCACGCAAGTGCAACTTCTTCAAGGAGCACCTTGAGTTTTTAGGGTTCATCATTAGCCAAGATGGACTCCACCCTGTACCTCTGAAGGTGGAAGCCATTGAGCAAATGCAGATCTCAGCCAATAAGCGGGATGTGCAGGTCTTCCTGGGGATGATTGGGTACTACTGCTGCTTCATCCCCAACTTTGCATCCCTGGGTGACCCCCTTCTTCAGCTTCTCTGAGCTGATAAGAAATTCTTCTGGAGCCCAGCGTGCCAATCTGCCTTAAATGCTCTCAAAGGAACACTGACTGCAGCCCCTGTGCTGGCCTATCCTGACTTTGCCAAGCTGTTTGTGGTTCATACAGATGCTAGTCTGACAGCAATTGAGGGTGTTCTCTCCCAACTGGACTCTGACACACTTGAACACCCTGTTGAATACTGCTCATGTACGCTTAATGTTCACAAGAAGAACTACACTGTCACCAAACAAGAGTGTCTGGCTGTGATATACTCCTACCAACAGTTCAGAGTCTATCTCTATGGGGTACATTTCATGGTTGTAACAGATAATGCCTCCTTGCAATGGCTGAAGACCCTAAAGGACCCCAAAGGACGTCTGGTGTGTTGGGCCATTAAACTTCAGGCTTATGACTACAAGATCATTCATTGAGCCAGGGCAGCCCACCAGAATGCTGACTGTCTCTCCTGCCTTCCCATTATTGCCTTAGTATCCCCCATGGCTGACATTCTCTATGATAAGCTTTAGGAGGATCCTTCTTTGTGGGGGAAGGAGCCGGTAGAGATACAGAGAGCTCTCAAGAAGCTAAAGGTTGATACCAAGGTCTCTAAGGGACAACTCCTGAAGCTTTGTGGAGACTCTTAGCTACCCTACATACACTTATCCCTATTCATGGACTCATTGGTGGCCGCTCACAAGACTTAGCCATGGTGGCATACAGAAGACGTTAGCTCTGCTACAGCAGCACTGCTTCTGGGAAGGAATGCACACTGACGTAGTGGATATGCTAGCCAACTGTCATGACTGCAGCATTGAAAGACCTAAGGTTGCCAAGTTTCAACACAGACTGGTACGCCCTGGGTTTGCCTTCCACACTGCAGCCATTGACGTAGTGGGCCCCCTGCCAGCTACCAACAGTTGCAACAAGTTCATCATTGTGGCAGTTGACCATCTGACTAAATGGGTAAAGGCCAAGGCAATTCCCAACCAATCTGCACTGGTGACAGCCATGTTCATCCTGGAGAATATCATATACAAACATGGTTGCCCTCAGATCCTGCTGACAGACAATGGTACCAACTGCACCAGTTATATAATCCCCTGCCTCAACCAACTGATGGAAATATGTGGGACACTATCCACTCCTTATCACCCACAGACAAATGGCATGGTAGAGCGCACTAATGGGAGCCCGGTCCAGATACTCCGGAAGCTCAGTCATCAACATGAGAATGAATGGGATACCTTCCTGCATGCGGCCACCTTTGCATACAATATTAGGTACCATCAGGCCACTGGCAAGCCACCCTTTCAACTGCTCTACAGCCAGAAACTAGGACTTCCCCCTTTACTATATTCCTTGGTAAAGCCCTGCCTGGCTGTTTCCCCAGAGGCGTACCTCAAAAAGCTGGTTCAAACTCTTATTTGCTTGCAATCAGAGGCCTACACTGTAAACCTAAACCATAAGTTTCAGGACCTAGAACAAGCTTCATCCAAACGCCCCGCCTTACCCACTTACCTGGTAGGAGACTCAGTCTACTTCTTGAGCAATAGAGGGTACGGCTGCAAATCCAAACTTGTCTCCCTTTGGCAAGGTCCAGTTCAAGTTATCCAGAAGACCGGTCCTGACTCCTACACCCTTAAAGAGCCCCATTTTGGGCAATTGATCACTAGAGTACACTCTCAGTATATGTGTGCTGCTCCTAGTGACCAAGAGTAAGCCCCAATGAGGACAATAACCCAAAAAAACAAAAGCATAATTAAAAAATTCCATGGGTTGTTGTCCTGTTTGTGATAGTGTTACACCAAAGTATGAGGAATAAGAATAAAAGAACAAGGTGTTTATTGGAGACTGAAAAGACTCTTCCAGTACCACACCAACTGTTCTACCACCTGAATAACAGCCAAGAAACACAGCTGGTTGCCTACAGATCCACAAAGCTAATGACCAATAATTGGGCAATGAACCCCCACCAAGCGAGACACACAATTGACCCCAATGTCCACAGGAAAGGCGACCCCCAAGAAGATACAGTCTCACAGAAGACTCTTGCAAAGGGCATACTCTACTGGGACCTGACCACCCACCCCGTAGAATACAGACAAAGCCCACTCAAGGAAGACCCCCATGTTCTCCTCTCACTTGGTATCACAGTGGTTGGTTCCTCAAAGAACAAGGTTGCCAGCCATCACCATTGGCACCAGATGGGCAGTCCCCTCCACTTTGTATGACTTCAACACTTCCTGGAAGGCTCACAAAAGACGTTGCTCAAAGTTTTCAGAGTTTTTCCAACTGACTGGCTGAGCCTCGGTAACCACAGATGTTGCCCAAGCGCAAAGGACTGACTTCACTATGCTGGATACTGCTCCCTGTTGCAAGACTGAAAGACCTTGACCCTCAAATTGGAATTCCTTCAGCTGAGCCTCCAAGTATTCTTCTGCCGCCCGCATGGAGAACCGTCAATGGATACTGTTACCCTTTTGCAACCCTGTTCCTGTCACCTCCCTGGGCTCACTCAAAGCTAGAAACAGCGCAGCAAACAATGGGTCTGTCCCCCCTAAGGCCAGCTGAGGCACCAGTAGCTGATCTAAGTGAACCCCCAAGTCCAGATAGCTGCTGTCCACATCATGCAGAACTACTTGCTTCTCTGCTGCCTTCACCACCTCCACCAGCCTGGTATGCTTGCACCTCTTTGGAATTACCACTTGCACTTTCTTCAAGACTCTTCTTGTGACTCTTCTAGAGGGACTTTTCACCATAGCCTTCACCTTGAGACGCCAGCCATTTTTAAGCCTGTTTTCTAATTCAGTGGAGGGAAATGTTGCATATCCTGAATGGATTAGACGTAAAGTTGTCCATCTAGGGATTAAGCAATGGAACAATTGCGTGGTTGCGGTATTGCATCCTGATTCTAATAGTGATAAAGGCGTTTAAAACGCTCCTAAAACAGGTGTTTGATTTGACTTTCAAATGTGCACCAGGCACAGGCTTCACTTCTGGGACTTAAATAGAACAACAAAGTTATTTATATCTACCTCCTTAAGGAAAGCCGCAAGGAAGTGGTCGTTCTCTTGCGTGGGACTTTTAGCTGTGCTAATCCACTCTCCTCTATTTGGGAAGTCCTTCTGTCTGTACCTCCCTGCCTCTGGTGGCAATTCCCCCGCCTCACACTATATAAGTGCAATACTATCTAAATAAATACCAGTTTTGTCTATACACCTTAATATTCTTCTGTCCTTCATAGGCTGTCACTATACTATCAACAGGTATAGTATTAAGAATTAGGTCACTGACTAACTGTTTGTAGAAACTAGCAAATCTTTGCTGCAACTTTTACAACAGGGTTGGTACTCATTATTAGACAAGGCAGGAGCTTGACACGGAGAGCTTGGCTTGTTTATTGCTCTCCCTAGGCTTTTCCCTTGTCCTGTTTGTCCTGAGTAGTAGTGACTCTAAAGTGATTATGGTTTGATTGCCCATTGTTTCTGTTACTATGTCTATTTGAACCTTAGGGTTTATGGCCTACACTATTGTTGTTATTATTGCCAGGTGGAAGTCAATTGGAGCATCCTGGTGGATGAGAGTCTTTGGGTCTCTCTCTTTCCAGTCTGGGCTTTATGTAGGGTGTTTGATGTTTGCTCTGCTTTCTCTGCCTCACAGTAAAGGCTATGCAGATTGGTTACTTGGTCCAGGTTGACATGTCTCATTAAATTCAGCTTGGGTGCATTATAGTACATGAGGTGCGTAGCTTGGTTGTCAAATGTCATCTCAGAGGATGCCTGTAGGTAGAGCTCTTCATATGTATGGGTGAGTTCTTTCACTGTGCTTGTCTTGGTCAAGTTCTTTATAATAAGTATGATCACAAGGGCGCTTTCCTTTATCACAAATCTTTCCAATAATACCTGCTTAACGGTTTCCCAATCCTTCTTGGTGTGGTCCTTATGCCACTTATTACACCAGGTTCCCGTGCCGTGCACAAGGAAAATGGTTATCTCTGCAATCCAGAAACTTTTTGGGTATTCCATTTGCGCTAACTTGTTCTGTTTAATTTTATCCATGCTGTGGTGTTGTCATCATTGGCTCCATCAAATGATTTTAAGGCAGCTCTAGAAAGTTGTTGGGCTACAATGGCAGGTATGATACTTTTTTGTTGCTTGAGGAATAGTGGTAGGCGCTTGAAAGAACCCTTGCACTGATAGGGCATTGAAGGCAGGAACCAGCATTATCATGTTCTGGAACATTACAAATCCTTATGGTATTTTTGTTTTTGGTGTGTAGGGTGTCCAGTCCACAGGGAGGCCATACATGATTCTTTTGTATATTTGTTGATCACGTCAATTACAGACAATAAGTGGAATTTTGAGGGAAAAGATGGGATAGAGAACCTACTTCTGCCATCAATGTTGTAACTGTGCTGTTTTAGCAGAGTTACAGAGGGGGGAAATATTTAGAAACTAGATAATATTCTTTATTGGGTAATAAGTATTATATAGTCATTGTGAATCTTGGATAACAGGAACATGATTGTGTTGATCACTTGGTTAGATGATGAAGGGGATGGCTTGATCCTGATAATGATTCAAGCGCCAAATTAAGGTATCCACTGTAAGGGATCATCATTTTTTCATGTTTTTGGATCTTTAAGTTTGAGTTGACTTCCTAGTTTGGCTCCAAGTCACTGGTAAGTTGGGTTGTGGGTCACAAACTGGCTTAATTGGAACCTTGCTGGCAGGTCAAGTCTGCTGTTTTGACACAATAAAGACTGATACATGCTCATTAATATCTTCTTGGAAAAGGTGCCATAAAAGACTCTGATGTTGTGATCTTGATAGAACTCAGAACCTTTAAAAAACTGGGACTATTGGAGAGTATGCTGGTGCATATAAGGATATCAACAATAGAGCCCCAAGAAAGACAGACTTTTATGGCCCTGTCCCACAACTGGACTTCTACAATGGACTTCCAACACACATTAGATACCAGCTTGATATGAGCTAATACAAGGACCTCCAAGATGTGTGCTTGAAAGGAAAGCAAGCTGCCCAAAATCTGACAATATTCATACAACCAACAAGCAGAAAGAGATTCCCTCATCAAAGAAGGATACTTGTCCCAACAAACAAGCAAACAAACCAAGCCAATAACACTCATCCTTGAAGCATAAATCACACAACTCAGGTGAACCAGATGAGTCCCAATACTGCATATGGGTATGAAAAAACTCAGGGAAGTGCTTAGGCAAGCCTCCCTCCCCAGCTTTATAAGACTTTTACAGGGGCATAATGTGGATTCAATCATCATTATCCGGTACCCTCCAGAAATTCTATACTCTTTGTGTGAGAGAGAGGGGCTAAACTAACTAAGTTCAGCTCCCATCCCGGTGCAACAAACCACCAGGATGCCATCCAGTGCGCAACTGGGATGGCTGCTTGGAGAGGGGACCACAGGGAGGACACTGGGGACAATTGGGGGAAGTAGGCATTCAAACCCATTAGAATCAGGCCAGTGAGCAACCAGGGAGTGCAAGTAGGAGTGGGGGAGGCCACCTTGGAGGACCCGGGGGCACCACATTCTTCTGAACCATGGAGGGGAGAGGAGGTGTGAAGGGCACTACCTCTTCAGAACTAGGCAAAGCAAGCTCCACGACGTCCAGGTCCAGATTGTCACACGTCAGGCTCTTAACCACAGCCTCTCTGTAAAAGAGAAGACTGCTGGGGAGGTCCCAGAGACTGGCAGGGCTGCTACCTACCAGACAGGCCAATGAGGAGATTTTCCCCCACAGGTCAGGGGAGGTGGACCACAGAAGCAAGAGAAACAGAGCCAGGGAAAAGATGACAAATTTAAGAGCCGGCAGTATCATAGAAAGAACCAGCACAAAATTTGGGGTAGGATGGTATAGTTTCTGGAGAAAAAGGAGAGAAAATGGCAAGACTAGGGCAGTCTTTGGCAAATCTTTGGGAAAATAGCAGAACGGGTTTGAGTAGCCTCGCTGTTGTCTTGGGGGCCCTGTATTATAACTGCAAGCAAAAGCGGGTTTGAAACAATGATTTTTAAAGGAAAATTCAAGATAATAATAGAAATTATAGGAAAATTCAATTGAAATTTTGAGCTTTGAACTTTAACTTTGAAGACAAGGGCAAAAGAGACAACAACTAAGTGAAAGAACACTTGTACAAGGAGCCAGAAGAGAAGCCAGGTTCAAAACTGGCTGGCTAAAGGTGAGCTTAGGGCAGGGGCTACACTCTAATATTTTGAGCTTTAGGGACACAACTGGTTCCAGGCAACTCAAAATTAAGAAAATTAAGGTGCAGGTGACTCCAAACTTTACTGTAAGTGGAAAATAGACAAGCAGGGGACTGAAAGTCCCCTTGCTTGGTTAAAAGGAATGGATTGCAAAAAACTGGTCACATGACAGTTGGGGGTGAGCCTGATTGGCTAGGTAGAAAACTTTGCTGGATGGGCTCAGGGGGACTGGAGAGTTTTACTCCAATTTCCTAAATCAAATCTGATTGGCTGGAAGGGATGCCAGACATTTGGGGGTCAACTGGGTTATCAAGCGTTGATGTGGCGACACCTGATTGGGTGGCTCTGATAGTTTTTAAAAACAGACAACACCAGGCTAATAGGTAGTCCAAATTAACCAGGGTTTCTTCCCAGGAAGGAGCAACCAAAGGCAGGGATTCCACAGAATAAGCCAGCACAAACCTCTTATCAACTGTGTAAGCTAAATCATTCAACAAATGGAGGGGTTTGGTGGGCGTTTTGGGACCTTTCTTGGTACAACAGGGAAAGATTGAGCGGTCCAAAGCCAGAGGTGGCAGTGGATTTACACTTTGCTGCCAAAACTGGAAATAAAATCTCCACTTATACTTTCCTTTTTTAGAGATACTGGGGCATAGCACTATGCAACACTGGAACAGATAAGTACCCTGCTGACAAGTAATTCACCAACCTAATGAAGTTACCCTTAGCCAAAAGCAGGGTGAAGCTTGTAATCATGGCAGATAAAAAATTGTCTAGTCACCCTAGAGGCTAAACCCTTCCAAGCCCAGATAGGATATGTGCAAACTACTCTTGCAAGACCTATCACCTCAATATTTAAGTATGATGTGATACTGCGTTTAGATTGGATGATAAAGACAAAGCCTCAAATTTATTGGGACAGTGCCACAATCACTATAAAGCAGGGAAAAGTGTCACATATAGAGTCGTCATGGCTGGAATCACTCATCCTCAAGAAAATAAGCAGAGACGTCCCAGGCCAAAAAGTCTCTTAAAAATTCTAGCTGATCCAAACCAGGCTGTTGACAAAAAAATGGGTTGTGGAAAAGCATGCAAAGATCTCTCATAATTGTTGATCAGCCCAAAAGGTTACCAAAAATTCAAAGCAGGTCATTTGGTGCTTTTCAGCTTCAAAAACAGTTTATGGTATCACTCAACTTCTGGTCTATTCTGGAGGGTTAGTGGCAAAAATTGAGCCCTGTCACAATTTTGCTATTCTTGATTCTAATATTGTCTGAAATTTTCCCAGAAATACTACATTAGTTCAATAAACAATATAAATTTAGAAAGATATCCAGTTTTAAGTTTGGTATATTATTTAAAAGTATATAAAGCCCCTTCTTTTATATGTGCCTGTGTGGCACCTTACAGTCTGCAGTCTCTGTGTTGCTTTCTAATACCCTGATATTGAAAATGAAGAAATTGCAGGATCAATTTTTGAGATTATTTAATTGCAAACTCTGATGAAAATTTCTCATTTACTTTTATTCTTGATGTATTTTCTAGTTTTCCTTGGCTGCATTTTGTCTATATCTTGTCTTGGAAATTTCTGTCTGAAAATTTTGGCTTTAAACCCTTTACTACTTCTCAACTTTTTAGGGTTTGGTATTTTGTTCCTTGTTTTATAAGCACTTCAGAATTTTGTAGAGACTCCATCATTACAGCAGGTCATTTTGTTTATTTTTTGACTATGTGGTTTGATTTTTGATATATATTTTTGAGTGAGTGTGTTTAAAATTTATTTTTTGGCCTTTTTCCAGCTCACCAAAAAATTCAAATTATTTGTAGTCTGGAACTTGCTAACTTGGATTTTGCTTAAATCTGAGTCCATTATGTTTAAATCTGATTTAGTTTTGTTTGGTGTCATAGCTTTGAAAACTACAGTAGTTTTGCAACCTGTTGGGATAAAAAATGGTTCAATTCAGAAAAAATTTGTTCAGTCACATAAAACCTTTAAACTGAAACTAGTTGAAGGTCAATTCACTGAATAAAATTTAATTTATCTAGGCCCAACTTATAAAAATAGTCAATCATACAACAAAACTAAATTCAAATACAGTATCCTAAAAATAGAAAAGAAAACAAAATTAAACCCATATTTAAAAAACATGATCTAGTCACATTCTGAAGCAATCTACATCAAATGTTCTATTAATCATGTAAGAAAAATGATAAAAACAGAGAACAAAATTGATTCAGTCACAAAAGTAATTTTTTCAAACATGGAATGGCTATTTTTGAAAATTTGGATTGTTTACTGGCTAAAACCATAAATAATTTCTTTCAAGAGTGAACCCACCAAAATTTATTTAGGAAACTACAACATCATTTTTAATTTTACTTGCTTCCTATTTTAGCCACTTAAGTTTGAGAGATTGTCTCACATAGGAGCACAAATTTTGATAAACAATTACCCTGGTAACATTTCATGTTTTGGTTTTTAATAGAGCTCTATTGTTTTTAGTTTTAAAATGGGATTTACAAGTGACAAGAGCTTTTATATTGTAGAAGAGCAGTACCAGGAGCCTCTGCAGGCCCAGGCTTCTGAGCAAGGTAGTACAACTTCTATGGCTCATGTGTTGTGAATTGGGCCTTATGGACGTCTTGGGGATTAACGTCTGGAGTGCTAGCTTGTAAGAATATGGTTGTAGGCCTATACACAAATTAATACAAGTCTTAAAGACTCTGAAGTCTTTACCTTTAAATATAAGGTAATAACTAAGTATAGTGTAAAAGCAAGTAGGTAATGTGTGAAAGTATATGTTTTATTGGAGAAAGAAGGGAATTTATATACTAGGAAGGCTGCATGATGGCTGCAGGAGTGTTATTAACACCTGCACAATTGTTTGGAACATTACAGCATCTTCTTTTGTTCACCAGGCTCTTGCATCCTCATTCCTTCCATTTAGGGATGATCTGGACAAACTGGCAGAAAAAATTAAGTGTGAGTTACCCCAGAGTGGCTGCAGTTTGCAGCTTCCCATCACAGAAGTTGCTGGCAGCTCCTGAACCCAATCCATCTGGATGTAAAAGGTTGGCCAAATCATTGTAACATCTGAATTACAATTAGGAATGCAAATCCATTGGATCTGGTAGATTTGAGTGCAAACTAAATTATCCTTGACTATCAGGATTAATTCCACTGATAGCCTTGACCACTCTTTTCATGCAGTCTAATTTACGGCACCATGTCTATACCCAACTCAACTTAAGTTGTGAGGAGAGTGAGTTGTATGTTTAATAAGATGCAGCACTGGGTGCTTTTTCAACAGCCAATATGAAGAACTCCATGACTAGACCCAACCTAACCCTGTGCCATACATAAAATCATGGGCAACTGTGGCCCCCTACAACTTGATTCAAACATTGTGCAGTAATTTGGTCCAATCAGATCAAGCCTGCTTAATTTGAGTATCAGGATAACAAGTGTGCCCCAAGCAACGTCTGATAACCAATTAAATTGTTGAGAAAATAATGAGCCTCACCCAAAGTGACATGACATAAGCAGAAATTGCCACCCACCTACAATTCACCGAGGCAGTGGTCAGACAAGAATTTGAGCTCTTATGAAGAGAGGCAGTGCAAAGCTTACCAAGAAGCAAAAAGTAGTTGAATTCCCAGCTCAAGGATTCAGGCAAGTTCCTTAGGTTGAAGTTCCTAAGGTCAAGAGTGCAATAATTGAAAATGGGACCCCCAAAAAGTGCAAAAAGAGAAACACTATGTAGGGTGCAAAAATTGAAAATATAAAGATCAAAGTGCAAAAATTGATTTTCCAGAGGTTAACTTTGAAGCAGAAAAAAAATACAGTTTAATAAATAAAACTATACTCTTTAAAATCTAATCTAGACTAAAGAGACCCCAAGAAAATTCATTTCTGCAATAAAAAATATATGCTAGATAATAAAAAATCCTTAAATTAGCTGGTTTTAAAAAAGAAAGTTTATTTTAGTTCCAAAAGAAAAATTAGACTAGAATTTATATGCAACTGTATTCAATTGAATATAAGATATAAAACTACACAAAAAAACTGCTTTATGAACTATAAGTTTAATAAAAAAGGTTAATTTAATTTCCAGCTTATGTAAAGCTATAAAAATACTTCATTATAAGCAAAATAAAGGATTTTTCCTGGAATATACAAGCATATGATTTTAGAATTCTATAATTTTCATCATTTAAATAAGATCACTAATAAACCAAAATACCTATCATTAAAATAATATAAAGTACATTACTTTCTTATTAAAGCTATACTATACAATTTTATGCTCAATAAAAGATATATTCTTATATCTTATTTATAAGTCACAATATTCAAAGATATCAAGAATCTGCCACTTACATATCATAAAATGAAGACCTGAATATTTTTATGTTAAAAAGACAGTACTTTCACCAAAAGCTGATATAGATAGTTCAAAGTTGTATATCAAAAAAAATATTTTTTATACATCTTATTTTACTCTAATACATATAGTAAAAGATATAGTAGAAGATAATTGAGGGTAATAATGGAGAGAGAATAATAGAAGATAATCAAGGGTAAGAATGGAAAGAGGATATTAGAAGATATTTGAGGGTAAGAAAAGGAGAAGAGAAGAGAAGAAAGAAGAGAATAGAAAGGGAGAAGAGAAGTTAAAAGAAAGTTTTTATACTTGGTATCAGATTTTATATGATCCACCCTCTTGACAACGCAGAAATTTTTAAAAGTTTTTTGCCCCCCCCAGCGCAGCCAAGGGGCCACACAAACTTATTTTTCAAGGAGAAATGAGAGGTGGAAAGGAGAAACCTTCAAAAAACCAAGAGCTTATTGCACTTTGATTTATGCACTTCAATTTCTGCACTTTTTTTGTGCACTTTGATTTGGGCACTTGAATTTGGGCACTTCAATTTTGGCACTTCACTTTTGTCCCCTGAAATAACATAGGGAAACATAGTACAATATTATATTAATTTAATATTTTTTGAAATTGCCTCCAAAACACACCAATTCATTAATATTGCAATAAAATAAAAACCTACCAAAAAACTCCATTTTCTTTTTTCATATATTTAAATATCAAGTCTTAGAGAATCTACATGAGGAATTTCAAAAGTTTTTAATAATTATTTAAAATTTTATAAGCTTATAAAAAGTGTGACTAAATCTAAAAAGTTGATTTTTAATTTCCTCACTTTTGATTTGAGGAGCTTAATAAAACATAATGAATAAAATATTAATTTTCTGCAAAAATTTAATATTAAGTGGACCTAGTTTTTTGGTACCTTTTGGATTTCAATTTGACTACTTTTTGATTTCTACACCCATTAAGAAACTATATGTAAATTTTTAAATAAATTTTTATTAGACAAAATTTTATTATTAAAAAAGAAAGGGCTTATGATAGTATTTTATATTAATATTTGAACAAAACAAATTAAAAAATTTGCTGAAAGTCAAAAAAGCTTTTTTTTAGCTCTTGATTTCTTTTTTACATATAGAAAAAATTTAAATCTTAAAAAAATTTTAATTTTGATGTATCAAATATTAAATTGAAGATTTTTTTGCACCTTGATTTTTGCACATTCAATTTTGCCCCCTCTATTCAAAGGGGTAAATAAATTCTATTTTAAAAGCCAAATTAAATTAAGGTGTATTTTAAATTGCATTGATTTGGGCACTTCAAACTTGGTTTTTTGATTTTAGCTACTAGTAAAAAGATTTTAAAAAAAGTCAAATTTAAGAAAAATATTAAATTTTTTGGGGGACTTTTTTATTGAAAAAAGGTGCGCAGATCAAAAAATCATCAATTTGGAGATTTTGATCTCCACACTTCAACTTTAGGCACTTGCACAAGGATTCCTATCATTTCATGTTTGACCTCCTTTGTTGGGATTCATACCTCTAAATGACTGAGGTCAGGTGCCTAATTGGGCTTCATAGCATTTTTAATGCCTCCTGCACTGCACAGCTCTAATACATGGGCTTATTGTTGGTGTTCTAGTTCTGAACAATCACACAGGTGAAAAATGGAATGGCAACTTTAATTCTTCTCTCAAATCACTAATAAGTTATATAATTACTCACTGCCTATCCTGTATTACAGATGATGACATTTTTATACCCTATTATAAGTTAGTATTACATGCTCATGATTACAGGACCTTGGGGGAAAATAATACCCCAGAAGATAAAAAGAAGCATAAGCAGGGTACTGTTATTGGCGCATTCATAACAGCTTCCCCAAAAGGGACAATGTTTTACCAAATCTTGTCCATTTTCATCAATGGATACATGTATGGAAGATTTATTTTGGATTTGATAAATATCTGGAGCTTGGCCAATTCCAAATACTGCATATTTCTGAGTCATCAAAAGAAATGCAGGGAAGAGACATCAGAGAAGATTTGAGCAGGCAGCACAACATGTCTATATTCCCTGCTGTCCATGCTAATGCACACTTAGGAGATTTTAGGAATATTAATGATATTAACACAAAGACCACTAATATTTATTATATGTCAAAGAAGAAAAATTATTTGGATTATCAGTAGCATTTCCCTCTGATTAGGGAAACTGCTGCAAAAAACTAAAGCTTTAAAATAATTTGGAGATTAAAAATGTCTATTTTATACCCCCAGTCCTGCTGCCCATCTCTGGCCACCTGTCAGCTCACCCACGCACATGCCCATCCCCACCCCTACTGGCCCAGGACCTACCACTCAGCCAGCAGCACCCAGGGCAATCCTGGGTTTCCTGAAATGAGGAAATTCCTTAATTTGAAATCCTAAAAAGTATACTGTATACAGTTGTTCCCAGTCAAGATGTGCTGCCAAATTGGGCAAACACCCAAATCCAGCAACCTTAAACCCTTCACACATGGTACTAAATGGTGACCCAAATTCATTAACTGAATTTGGGTGCATTAAGAAGGCCCATCTCAACCCATGTAATGGCAATTTGGATGCTGGACAAAAATTTGGATATACTAAATGCCAATAAAATCTCAGAAAATGAATTTTTACTGAAACCAAACAGCTGGGGGTCCCAGTCCAGTGCTTTAAACTTTTCCTGTCCCAAAGTCAGATTGTTATATAATAAACTCTCCATTACTTGGTGTGAGATTAGGCTGATTTACCACAAATAATCAGGCTAATCATCACACGCAGATCTCTATCAGTTACACACTGTATTATCACTAGGTCAATATTCTATTAGGTGTAGTAATTATACAATGTATAATCACTAGTCTATTATAATTGATATAGTAGTTAAACGCCATGTAATTGTTAGTTTACTGTTATAGATGCAACAATTATATGCTGTATTATCACTTGATTATCATTCTGATGTTTAGTGGTTATACACTGTATATCACTAGTTTTATTATAATTGATGTAGCTATTATACATTGTTTAACAGTTAGCCGTTATAATGATTATCCCTGATTACACGCTGTATAATCATAAGATCATCAATTGTGTATCTCCCATTCTACCCTAATAGATGTTGTATCAACTCAGTCCCACACAGCCTGATGGGCGTATAGAGTCATATCAAACAAGTGATATGCAAATGGCTAGTAAATACTGAGTTCAGATCAGCATTACACAGCATATAATTGGGCTCCTTATTGGTTTGGGTCAGCATTACAGGGCAGATAATCCATAAGTCAATATTGGATCAAGTCTGCTAATATACAGTATATAATCCTCAATTTGACCTGTTACATTAATAATCAGAAGGCTTGCCAGCCAGAAAAGGATCACTGATTAAGCCCTGCAAATGGAATACCAGAATTCTACCTTCCAATGTTGGAGGACAGATTAGGGACCATTTATAAGCATCAACTAAACACGGTGTAGTTTCCCAGTGCAATAATAGGCGTGTAAGATACAGACAATCAATAAATGACAGTAGGCTAGCTCAAGAAAAGTGTAGGCTGTAGCTGAAGTGCCATGTACGCCTTGCTAAGGCCAGTAGCAGCACACGTGCCAAGGACAGCCAATCAGGATAGACACAGCCAGCAAAGATGGACCTATTACAAAGGTAGCCACTGAGAACTGTCTGAAAGGACAAGAACAAGGGTTTTTGCAGCATATATTGCTACAAAAATCTGAAAGGATGATAACAAGTTCTTAGTTACACCTGGATAGATTGCAGCTGCTGGCTAGATTGTACTCCAGTTTCAATAAACATAGTTATCTTCAAAGTTCTATTCTATTGTAGTCTGTAGTGCTCTTGCATAGGATTAGGTAGAGTACATTGGCAAGGATAACATCTATCTGTAGCTTTGAACATACCAGCAATAACCCAAGTTGCTCAACATTTGTGCTCACTTTAAATTGAGCCTCTGCCAATGCCCGCAAAAACTACCCCCACCTGCCAAGGATTGTCCTTGGCTCTGCCCCCACCCAGCTTTGCCAACAAGCATGGGTACAAGATCAAATCATCAGACAGTGAGTGTGCTCCTGTCTTCTCTGTGAGCAACCCTGTGGTTGTTCACTCTCCCACAACTGTCCCTTTAGTTGTGGCCCCTCTGCCCTCTATTCCTGAGGGTCACGCTTTGGTTCACTCCTACAATTGCATGCAGCTTGTAGAGCTTGCTGAGGCGCTTTTACGTGGATTCCACCTCCGTTCTACCAATTGCCCCAACCAGACCCTAAGCATATTTTTCCACTATTGTGACCAAGAATCTTGCTGGCAGCTCTACTGGCTCTATTGTAACGCCTCCTTCCAGGCTCTCCAAGAACAACTTTCTGGAGGAGATCACGCCATGGAGTACCTTGCTGGCTTTGTTCAGCCTGTCTGTCAAGCAGCTCCAGCTTGTTACTGCGCGTCAAAACCTTTAGTTGTCTTCCTTGGGCAACGCCCTCCTCTCCTGTTGTTGTGACTGGGCTAAGCAGTGGGCCTCAGCCAACACCTCCTGTTTAGAGCTGTGCGCTGTGGTCCTATCTAATCAGTCCATGGGGGGAACTCATATGTCAGAATTGATGAACTGATTGATGTCCTCAACTCAAAGTTCAGAGCTATGGTCTACAAAGCCATGGACGCTTGTGGGACCTCCCTGGCATGGCTCCAGGACATACACGGCTTTGCGCTGAATCAGATAAGTTCAGTGTGCGCGTGGCAGATGACTTAGCCATTATGGACCAGAATATAATTACCCTATACAAGGAAGTGGAACAGCTTGGTTTGTAACTCCATCAGTTTGAGAAATACATTCTGGATGACTTTCAGAGTCTGGAAGCAAAGGTCAACAGCCATATGAAGGTATCTTGCTCATCCACACCCAAACTACTGCCATGCCCAAACAGTGCCAGGATTGCAGCACTAGAGGCAAATGTAGCAACCCTGGAAAGCATAATTGGTGTATACAAGGATGAGTTTTCCAGAGCTCACAAAACTATAATGGCCCTGCAAACAGAGCAAGTGGCTATGAAGAACACCCTTTCACGCTTGTCCAAAACCATGCTGGGTGTAGAGTCTGAGCTCTGCCAACAAAGCCTCCAGATGGACTACCAGAATGTCCAAAACTGTCTGGCAAGGATGGAAGCAAAGGTACAACTAATGGAAACAAAAGGCTGTAAGTGTATCTCCACCAGCCAACAGATGGCATCCTCTATGCCTACCAACTACTATGAAGACGCTGACAACATCTCTGAAGAGGAGGTGGATAACACAAACAGGGGGATTCCCAAGGTGTTCATCACCCTTCCTACCAGAGAACCATTCATGCCTAAAGCCAAGCCTAGGGCTAAGCGTAGCTATAAAGCAGATAGACAATCAACTGCCTCCCCATTCCAGCACACCAAGCCCACAACTTTAAATGAACAATTTAAGCCGCTTGACCTCTCCAAATTTGACAAGCAAGGAAATGTGCATTCATTTCTAAGACTTTTTAGAAATGGCAATGAGAGGCGCCAGAGACCATCAGAAGGCAACCATGCTCAATACCACACTGGACGCAGTCAGCGTCAACTTAGTGATACCACAACAACCCTGCAACTGACTGGAGCTACCAGGAAGCAAGACAGGCTGTACTCAAGAAATTTGGTGGAGAGGATATCCTCTTCACCAGGAAATCCAAATTTGAAGCCATAAAGTTTGCCCCAGTCAAAACACTGCAAGAATTTGCAGAAAGGTTCTATCATGACGTGTTGGTACTCCTTGGTTCTGGCACACTCTCCACTTTCTGCATATGTGCTTCCATGAAGCAGGCAACTCATCCTTACAAAGAACTCCACAGAGTGATGGCCCCTGCCTACACCAAGGGCAAGGATGTGTCATAATTTTTTGATTGTCTTTGTAGCCACGCTAAAACATTTGGTCCCCCTAATAGACCCAAAACTAAGCAACCAAAGACAGCCTACAAAAAACCACGCTTCCAGAAGGAGGATTTTTCTAAGCCCTCTGCACACCCTCCTGATGTGAAGGGCCCCTATTGCATTGCCTGCAACACAGCAGTACATTGGAAATCAAAATTTCAGAACAACACCAAGAAGGTACATGTTGCACAAAACCATCCCGCTAGCATCAACAAGGGAAAAGCCAAGGCAGAGTAGAAGAGGGAAATTCTACCTCCGCCAGAACCCTCAACCTTCCCATCAACCCCTGGCCCCAAAGTACACTGCCCAGAAGACCTGCATGAGGATGCAATTCACATGGTTGTAGCCAACAATCTCTATGCTGTGACTACCCTCTCTCAAACTAAAGCCCAGCACAAAGAGGCTGCCCTAGCTGAAGTATCAAAACCTTATGCAACCCAAATCCAGGACGCCAGGGAAACCCGCTGTTTGCCATGCTCCAATAATACCCCAAACTTGAAGTCAATACAAGTAGCTTTCCCTTGGGAGGAGCTTAAGTCTGCATACCCTGATGTCTGCAAAAGCCTACTCCACACCTTGGAAAGTGATGAGGAGAACAGGATACACACATTAAAAGGCCTCAATGACTCTTATATTGATTTTACATACATTGACATATTGGTTAACAAACATTGCATTCAAGCAATTGTGGATAGTGGTGCCCTGTTTAACATCATATCCACTAAGATGGTAAAGAAACTGGGTATATCCCCAGATGTTGACAACAAATTGCCATTTGGTACAGCTGGTAAGGAGTGCACTTACTCTGTGAGAGCATACAGCACACTACCTATGTGATTTGGTTCCATTGCAGTATCTACCCCAGCAGTTGTATTTCCAAACAACACCTATGATTTCCTCATATTTCCCTCCTTTCTGGTGAAATATGGGGCCATGAAAAATTGGGGCCTTGCCACCTTCAAAATCTTTGGTCAAACCTTACCCTTGTTCTTCAGTAGGGAAAGTCAATACACCGCTTCCAAGCCCTGAAAATTTGTCAACCTGGTCTACACTAACAGAATTGTCCCTGTGGAATAAAAACTTGTTAGGAAACATAGACATAAACCTCCTATGCAGATTCTGGAACATAAGGGCATTCCACTGAGAACCAGGTCTGCATTTTCCCTGGAACCTGGTCACCAGAAGATTGCTGAGACTGGGCTGTCTGTGGGTGTCCCTGAAGGTTTATATGGGGAAGTCATCAAACCCTGGGGCCATTTGCACTTTGAACCATGCATAGCGCCAGGCATTGTTATCCCCAGCCAACAGATCCATGTCCTCTTGGCTAATCTTGCAAAGAAGCTGCTTTCTATCAAGAAAGACCAAGTGGTAGGCTTCTTACATTTCTACCCCATGGAGGAACTATCTGAGGTCAATGGATTTGGCACATTTGAGGAAATGGGTATAATGGACAAACCTGAACAAGCAGTCCACCTTACTACACCCCTAGTAGACCTTTCCTCCCTTGGCCCTGAGGAACATGCTCAGGCATCTTTACTTTTTGAAAAGTACCGCTCAATCTTTGCGGAAAGTGATCATGATCTGGGTTGTGCTGAAGGAGTAACCCATCACATTGACACAGGATCTACTCCTCACATTTGCATGTGTTCCATACAACTATCAAAAGCAAACAAAGAAGTTGTCTCTGAAGAAGTCAGCAAGCTTCTGAAACAAGGCATGTTGGTCCCATCCAAAAGTTTTTGGTGTCTCCTATTCTGATTGTCAAGAAGAAAGATGGCTCTAACCAAGTTGTCATTTAATATCAACAACTCAACAAGGTCAACAAAAAGGACTCATATCATTTGCCATGAATAGACAATGCATTAGACCGCCTTGGAGGCATCAAGTACTTCTCTGCCATGGACCTCATATTGGGCTATTAGCAGATCAAATTACCCCCCAAGGAACAGGAAAAATGCGCCATCACAACCTTGCAAGGACTATTCTAACCAATGAGGATGCCACAAGAGCTGTGCAATACCCCTGCAATCTTCCAGCAAGCAATGGACACCATCCTTGGTGACCTTAAGCTCTCCTGTGTCTTAGTGTACTTTGACAACATCAACGTCTTCTCTAGAACTTTCACCAAGCAGTTAGCTCACTTTTAGGAGAGGCTTCAAGAGGATAGTAGCTACCAATCTTAAGATAAAGCCACACAAATGCCAGTCCTTTTAAGACCAGCTGGAATACCTGGGCTTTTTCATAGATAGTCACAGCCTGCGGCCCCAGCCTGCAAAAACTGAAGCCATCTCTAAGATGAAGCAACCTGAATCAAAACGCAACATACAGGTCTTCTTGGGCATGGTTGGTTATTATTGGTGTTTCATCCCCCGCTTTGCAGCCATTAGAAAATCTCTCTTCCACTTGCTGAAACCAGGAGTTGACTTTGTATGGAGTAAGCAATTCCAAGGCGCCTTTGACAAACTACGCTTGGCCTTGTCAAGCAACCCTATCCTGATGTACCCAGACTTTGACATACCCTTTATGGTCCATACCAACGCCTCACTTACAGCAGTTGGGGCTGTACTATCCCAACTTGACAACAAAGGACTCATACACCCTGTGGCATATACCAGTAAAACGCTAAACATTTATGAATGCAACTACACAGTGACAGAGCGTGAATTCCTGGAAGTCATCTACGCATGCAAGCAATTTCAGGTCTACATTCATGGCATATGGTTCATAGTGGTCACAGACCACGCATCCCTAGCTTGGCTCCAGAGCTTCAAGGAACCTGAAGGCTGAATTGCTTGTTGGGCGCTGAAACTACAGGCCTTGGACTATGAAATCCTCTATTGCCCTGGCATCAAGCACCAGAATGCAGATTGCCTATCACGCTTACCCACTGTGGCCTTAGTTAGCCCATTAGCTGATCATCTGTACTACAAAATGATGACCAGGGAGTTTAGTGACAATCCCAAAAAAGTACAACATATTCTAAAAGACCTCCAAAAGGATACAGTACTATGCAATGGTGTGCTATACAAGTTGGTGGATGGCAAGGAACGCATATTCCCTCCTCCCTCTGAAAGGACTAGTATTGTCACAGCTGCTCATAAGGCAACAGGCCATGGTGCCTTTTGGAAACCCAAGGAGATCCTGTCTTGCACCTACTTCTGGGAAGCAATGAATTTTGACATTCAAGAGACAATTGACTGCTGCATTGAGTGTCAAGGGAATAAGCCACTACAGAAAAGCACAATTTATCAAATGGTGCAACCTCATTTTGCCTGGCATACTGTATCAATGGACGTAGTGAGGCCACTTCCACATAGCAGCCCTGGCTTTTTTTATGTGATAGTGGCTGTTGATTATCTCACTAAGTGGGTGGAAGCCTGGCCCCTAAGGAAGGTAGATGCCCCTTCTACCGCACAATTTGTCTTGGATGCCATCATACTTTGACACAGCTGCCCGCAGTTCCTACTCTCAGATAATGGGACTAACTTTACAGCCTCAGTAATATCAAGAGTAAACAACCTCATGGGAGTTTTTGGGGTACTCTCCACCCCATACCACCCCAAAACCAATGTGATGGTGGAGCACGCCAATGGTGCCCTAATCCAGATCCTCTGGAAATTAGCATCATCACGTACATCTTCCTGTGAAACAACTTAGGTGCAGCAGTGTTTGTGTACAATATTTTGCTTCAATCTACCACAGGAACATCTCCATTTTAACTGATGTATGGCTTCCACACTGTCATCATGCATGTCCTCTACTTGGCCACAGGCAACCCTGGGAAGCTTTCCTACAACCAGTATCTAGGTTTTCTGGCCAACACCCTCATCAGATTTCAGGCATCTGCTTTTAGCAACACAGCTATCAAGACCCAATCCAGATTTGAGAGAGACTCTGCTAATAGAGCCACATTGCCTTCCTTTGAGATAGGGGAGGGGGTTGCATTCTGCAACACTTGAGGCGCGGGTAGATCCCACAAGCTAGACAAGCTATGGGTAGGCCCCTTTGAGATCATAGAGAAAACCTCATCTGATGTCTACACCATCAAGTATAAGGATAATAAACGCATATTCAACCAAGTACATGCAAATTTTCTACATTCATTCCACACTCCAAAGGAAGGGCCTAATAAAACACCTTCTTGACCTTATCACAAAAATTAATAAGCAAAAAATGACAACTCATACATTATAAAAAGAAAAACATTAAAATGATAAAAAGTTCAAAATGTTGAGAAATACTAGTCATGTAAATTTTTATTGATGAGGATCTTCTTTGGGCTCCTCAGGGATGTGATGGGTGGTAGCCTCCACATAGTCACCAAAAGCGTGGGTGGCCACCACCTGATAAAGGACAACCATGTTTTGAAGCCACATATGCCGCGCCTTGGGGGAATGTCACTCCCAGTGCATGATGGGCGCAGTCAAGGCCAGCTCCCCATCTGACAGGCAACCCAGACCACACTCAATTGGTAAGAACGCCCCTAACACCAGGCACTCCACAATAAATCCTTCTGAGGGATAGTCAAACAGAAGACCCTGCTGACAGTGCAACACTTCACAACAGTATAACTCCATGATGGCCTGCATCTGGCCTAAGAAACCACAAGGAAGCAAAGGCTTGGGGACCAGGAAAAGTTTATCCAACAAAGCCATGTAATGGAGATACTGGGAAGGGTCTCCAGTCCCCAATCTTTCCAGGGTAATTTTGATGACGTTGGCCAGCCAGTTGTGCTGGTTATCAGCACGTTATAGCCCCCACTGCCGAGTGGAATTGGGACTAGGCCCCCAAGCACAAGACCAGACTTGCACCACTGCACAATTGAAGTCAATTACCCACGCATATTTGGCATATAAAGCCACCCTAGAGCAGGGCAGCTCTACCAAGACCCCCTCCAGAGGCCAGGCCATCTCACAGAGGGCCACAGAGCAAATGACAGGAGAGTGATACTGCTCTGCATGTCAAAAGTAGTAGTGAACATCCACCCCTTTCTCACAAGACAAGAGGACAAAGAGGAATTCACTCAGGAACTTGTAACCCTGAAAGAGGCTATTGACCTCAAAGTCCACATGATCTGGGTCATACAAAAAAAACGCTACCCAACAGAGTAGCGTCAGGAGCATATGGTACAACAGGCGGCAGAGGAACCATAACCCTGGCCTGCCAGGCAACCGGGTCTACTGAGGTAGCCCAATTGACACCTCCAGCCACCAAAGAAGGATGATTCTCCTGTTCAATCTCCTTCTCCATGATGGTGCTATGAAGGCTCTGGAAGGGGTTGGCCACCACAGTGGTGGTCAAGGAAAAATCTGAACAGGTATCACTTTCCTGGGCTTGCAATAAACGCCACCCATGAAATTGGAGGTGACATGCTTCCTTGCTCTGATGGTTGAATTCCTGACAACGCTCCTCCAACATGTTTGCCAGGAACTCCTGGTACTCCTCCTTGGTGCTGAGACAGGAAGATGCTGTTGAGAAAGCCATAGGCCTGATTCTCTTCTTAACCTCCCTGTTTATGGTCAAGAGGGGGGAAATGTGTGATTAGGCTGATTAACCACAAATAATCAGGCTAATTATTGCACGCAGATCTCTATCAGTTACACGCTGTATTATCACTAGGTCAATATTCTATTAAGTGTAGTGAATATATGCTGTATAATCACTAGTCTATTATAATTGATATATCAGTTATACGCCATGTAATTGTTAGTTTATTATGATAGATGCAACAAAAATACGCCGTATTATCACTTGAAATTCATTCTAATGTGTAGTGATTATACGTTATATACTACTAGTTTTATTATAATTGATGTAGCTATTATACGCTGTATAACGGTTAGCCACTATAATGATTATCCCTGATTACATGCCATATAATCATAAGATCATTAGTTGTGTATCTCACATTCTACCCTACTGGATGTTGTATCAACTCAGTCCCACACAGCCTGATGGACGTATAGAGTCATATCAAACAAGTGATATGCAAATGGCTAGGAAATACTGAGTTCAGATCAGCATTACACAGCGTATAATTGGGCTCCTTATTGGTTTGGGTCAGCATTACAGGGCAGATAATCCACAAGTCAATATTGGATCAAGTCTGCTATTATACAGCGTAAAATCCCCAACTTGACCTGTTGCATTAATAAGCAGAAGGCTTGCCAGCCAGAAAAGAATCACTAATTAAGCCCTGGAAATGGAAAAACAGGAATATCAGAATTCTACCTTTCCAATGTAGGAGGACAGATTAGGGACCATTTATAAGCGTCAACTAAATATGGCGTAGTTTCCCAGCACAATAATAGGCGTGTAATATACAGCCAATTGATAACTGTCAGTAGGCTAGCTCAAGAAGAGCATAGGCTGTAGCTGAAGTGCCATGTACACCTTGCTAAGGCCAGTAGCAGCACATGTGCCAAGGACAGCCAATCAGGATAGGCACAGCCAGCAAAGATGGACCTATTGCAAAGATAGCCACTGAGAACTGTCTGAAAGGACAAGAACAAGGGTTGTTGCAGTATATATTGATACAGACACCTGAAAGGATTATAACAAGTTCTTAGTTACAACTGGATAGATTTCAGCTGCTGGCTAGATTGTACTCCAATTTCAATAAACATAATTATCTTTAAAGTTCTATTCTAATGCAGTCTGTAGTGCTCTTGCATAGGATTAGGTAGAGTATATTGGCAAGGCTAACATCTATCTGTAGCTTTGAACATACCATCAATAACCCAAGTTGCTCAACACTTTGATTGAGTTGTGCTATCATTGAGAAAGGTAACCTAAATTTACATCACATATAACAAAAGCACTTAACACCACTAGAAAAATATACTAAGCTTATTCACATCTTCCCAAGAAAGAAGATGAACCACATCATCTTCTCTTCTGTTATTACAACCTGCCAAGAGATTAGAGGTCACCAAATAACCTGTAAAATTTTTGAAACCACACCATATAAAAAAGAGGATATATACTATGAGGAGTGTCAAGTATATACTTCTGAGAAGTATAATAAACAATATAAAGGGGAAATTAAGAAGATAATGATACTTTATTTGATATGAGTTTATAGTATTATATATCATTAGAAGTCACATGATGTCCATGTATAACATGATGGTCATGGGGCTTGTCCAAGCAGTGTTCCTCTTAGGACTCAAAATTTATTATCCCTGTAATAGATGGACAAATGATAAGAGTGCCACCAACTTAATGATTAATTGGGGAATTATTCAGAGTGTTTCTCAGGGAATAGCTTTCCCAAGAGGGAGTAATCAAAGATGATGCAACATCTCCCCTGTGGTGCTGGAAGGTGGAACCTTGGAATTTTCTTGAGATTTTTGGGGATTTGGGCTTGGTATTGATAGAGTTTTGTGCTGGGTACAGAAATTTGATAATTATGTTGTGCTTTTCTTACCTTGCATAGGCTGAAGCAGTCATGGTACATATGTTTAATTTATATTTGAGTACCAATACCTTTGATGAGGTAGGTGTTGTTGGTCTTGACTTCTGTGATGATACCTGGTCCTTGTAATTCTGGACCCAACTTGTACATGTTGTGGTTAACAACCCAGATCTTGTCCCCAACTTAGAAGTGCTCTTGTTGTAGTGGTATTGCTTCTCTTTCAACTATTTCATTTTCCTTGGAGTCTTGGCCCTTCCTGGAGCGCTGTACATCAGGGACATTATTGTCTGGCATCTTCTTAGGTAGAGGTAAATCTGGTCCTGTGGTAGTACTAACAAGGGCAGACTTTTGCCCATAGACAATTTTATACAGGCTTTTGCCTGTATTGCAGTTTAATCAAGTTCTGCACACCAAGAGTGCTGTTGGTAGCATGTCAACCCAGGCTTTTGAATTGTTAGCAGATAACTTACTGAGGGCTTCCACTAGCAAGCCGTTTAGTCATTTTACTCTTTTATTAGCTTGCGGGTGATAGGGGCTAGCTATGGTGCGTTTTATTCCATTCTTGGTGAGGTAGATATTGGTGTCAACGGCCTTGAGTTTGATTCCTCTGTATGTGATCAGAAAAGGTCAGATTTCCCAAACTTGGCTATGATTTATTTGCCAATAAATTGTCTCATATCATTGCATATGTGTTCTTTTGCAGCTTGTGCCACAGACCACCTGGTTGCATAGCTGATAGCTGTTATGATTTACTTTTTGCCTTTGTTTTTGCCAGGCATTGATCCCACAATATCCAGAGACCACACTGTTGCAACATCTTTGATTACTCCCTCTTGGGGAATTAACACCCTGAGTAAATCACCAAGCAGCTCACCAAGTGGTTCACCGCCCAGTCAATAAACTGGTGGCGCCATTATCAGGTAACCATCTATGACAGGGATCTCTCAATCCAGGTCCTAAATGGAACACAACTTGATTAAGCCTTGTGAATCAAGAGGAACATTACTCAGATAAGCCCCATGACCTCCATGACGTACATGGATGGCATGTGGCTTGTCATGATACTATATATTATTACATATTCATATCCAATAAAGTATCATTCTCTTCTTAAATCTTCCCCTTTTCCTGTTTATTAAACTTCCCAGAAGTATAAACTTGACAGTGGTAGCACAGGTAGGTTATCCATACCTACCCAACTCAAAGGAAACATTCCTCCCAAGAAAAGAACCCAAACAATGTCACTCCCTAACGGCTGGAGAGATTACAAAGTAGGACAAGACATCACCCCAGGCCTTGTCATCTACAATAATCTCCTTGTACCCATTGACCAATACAACACTCTCAAAACCCGCAGACTGTTCCCTACCACACCAGCCACAACAACGCCCACGCAATCTGAGATACCCAATATTGTGTTTCAGCGCTTACGTACCACTGAGATTGGCGCCTTTGCAGGACTACACTGTGATAACACTTCTCTTTGGATCAACAGCACCAAGAGCAAGTTCAAACAAGTGGTGTACCCCCAAAGACTCTGGGTCAGAAAAATTAACCTCTGTGTCACAGGGACTGCCTCTTGTTTTGTTACTGAATGGTTTACTCAACACCCTGACCAGAAAGAAAACTGGGAAATATTCAAAGCTGCATTCCTCAAAAAATCTCCATGAAGGATTCAGACGTGGTGATTATGACCAAACTCTGAACCTTCAAAATGACAGGAACCATTGAGGAATATAAGCCGCATACAAAGGACAATGTGACTGTGCGCCCAACACCATCAACTTTGATGAATCTGGGCCACACCTGGACTTCTACAATGGCCTTCCCACACATATTAGATATCAGTTTGACATGACCCACTGCAAGAACCTTGAGATGTACTCCTAGAAGGAAAACACGCAGCTCTGAAGTATGGTAATCTACACACCACAAACAAGCGCAAGGAAAACCCTGCAGCTAAGAGAGAGCCCCACCCCAATAAGCAAAACAACTGGGCCAACAGTACCCAGCCTTGAAATGGGAAACACACTGCACAAGCCAACCAGGCCAGCACCAAAGATACCAACAAGGAGGGAAAAGCTCAGGGGAGTGCTTAGACAAGCCTCCCTCCCCCTCTTCACAAGAATTGTACAGAGAACAGGACATGGACTCAATTGCCATGATCCAGGCTCCCTCCAGCAATCCTCTACTGTTTGCTGCCCAATCTGGAAATAAACTACTTAGCTATCCTTTCTGTTTTTTACAGATACCAGGGCGCAGCAAAATTTGGCACTGGAGCCAATCAGTCACTCATTAACAAGAGTTTTGTAGACCTCATGAAGTTACCTACTATTTGAAGTAACATCAAGAAAGTCATCATGGCAGACAACCACAGCACACCAGTTACCCACGAGACAAAACCTTTCCAAGCCAAATTGGAGACGTCCAAACAACAATTAGTGGCCCCATTATTCCAATCCCCAAATACAATATCATACTTGGATTAGATTGGATGCAAAAGACAAAGCCTCACATTGAATGGGACAGTGCCACCCTCACTATTCAGCGGGGAGAAGTCCACCATCACATGTACCCAACACATCTTGACATCCTCATGAGGGACCACATATTTGTAAAGATCATGGAAATGAAGAAAGAAACTGACATTGGCAAAATCAATTGGAGCACATGTATGTATGAGGTCATACAAATCAAAAACACAGAAACTCAGCACAAACAAACCCCAATTAGAGACCAGATAGTCTATGAATTTCCCTCTGTATTTCAAGAAACACTAGCTGGGTTACCCCCTGATTGGGGTATACAACATGAGATTGACCTGAAAAGAGGCGTGCCTAAAGCACAACCCATCTACTGCCTCACACCACAAGAAGACGGCACTCTAAAAGCTTACCTTGACAAAGCACTCAAGAAAGGCCTCATCAGACCCTCAAAATCATCCTTTGGTGCCGCTGTATTCTTTGTGGCAAAGAAAGATGGAGGCCTCTTCCTGGTCACAGACTACAGGACCCTCAAAAAGGTCACAATAAAGAACAGGTATCCCCTGCCCCTAATTGATGACCTTTTTGATGCCCTGGGGGGGGGGTCCCAAATCTTCACAAAAATTGATTTGACAGCAGGATATCACCTAATTTGCGTGAAACCTGAAGACATTCCAAAGACCACATTTCAAACTAAATACAGGTCCTTTGAATGTGTTGTCCTCAATTTCCACATGACAAACGCTCCCAGCACCTTTTCAACCTTCATTAATGAAGTATTCAAGGAACACATTGGGAAAAAAGCAATCATCTACCTGGACAACATCATCATTTACAGTCCCAACCTGCAACAACACTGGGAAGACGTCCGCGCAGTCCTCTGTACCCTGCAGGAAAACCAACTAATTGCCAAACCATCCAAATGTGAGTTCTTCTTGTCTGAACTCCCCTTCATTGTCCATATAATTAGCAAGGATGGTATCAAGCCAGATCCAGACAAAATACACACTATAACAGAGATGCCAGCCCCAAGGAACAAGAGCAAACTTCACACTTTTCTTGGAATGGTAGCCTATGTACGCAGGTTCATCCCTGACGGGGGCGCTCTGACAGCCCCCTTGTCCACCATCACTGGGAAAACAACCAAATTTGTCTGTACACCTTTACAAGATCAACATTTCCGCCAACTGAAAGAGTGCATGGTTATTGCCCCCATCCTTCAATACCCAAACTGTGAGGGTATCTATGAGCTAGAAACCAACGCCTCTGATTATGCCATAGGAGGAGTTCTCTGTATCCAAACGGCGCAAAAGGACTTCCTCCCCATAGCATATGAATCAAGGAAGCTATCAGACGGCAAACAAAGATACCCTATACACAATAAGGAATTGGTTGTCATCATACACTGCCTCATGAAATGGCAATGTTATCTGGAAGGAGCCCAGACATTCAAAGTACTCACCAACCAAAAGTTGATGATATTCTTCAAAACACAACAACACCTGTCAAGAAGACAAGCCAAATGGATGATTCTCATACAGAGATATCCCATGCAAATTGAATACAAGCCAGGCAGAGAGATGCTTACTGCAGACGCCCTATCAAGGCTATACAATAAACACATCCTTTGCACTGATGGCAACCCTGACTGGCTCATGTTAATCATGGGGAATCTCCAGGAAGGGTTCCCACCTGGAACACCAATGAACATCCAAGAGAAAGTCCTCAAGAACAAACATCTGTTCAAAAACATATATGGTACCCTTATCTAAATCCTTCCAAATGGTGACACTGAACCCTACGTCCTGTCAACACAAAAGATTGACACAATCCTCTGCTATCACAGAGACTTGGGACACACCTTTAGCAGAAACTTGCATGAATATCTCAAGACTTGCTACTGGTGGCCCAACATGTTAGATGATATCAGAGAGGTACTGGAACAATGCAAGGTCTGTGAGAAGTACGCCCAAACCAAAGCTCCACCCAAGTCAGTAATACCTGTATCCATCACACAACCCTTCAAGGTATGGTTGTTGGATATTGTGGGACCTATGCCTGGTGAAAGCAAAGGCAAGAAGTACATCATCACATCCATTGACTATGCAACCAGATGGCCTGTAGCACAAGCCACAAAAGAGCACAAAGGCAATGACGTGAGACAATTTATTGGCAAGGAAATCATAGCAAAGTTTGGAAAGCCTGACCTCTTAATCACAGATGGAGGCACTGAACTCAAAGCCATTGACACCAACATCTATCTCGCCAAAAATGGAATAAAATACATCACAGCCAGCCCATATAACCCACAAGCAAATGGATGCGTAGAACAACTAAACGGCTCTCTGGTAGAAGCCCTCAGTAAGTTATCTTCCAACAATCCAAAAGCCTGGGTTGACATGCTACCAACTGCCCTTTTGGTCTTCAGAACATGAGTCAACCGCAATACGGGCAAAAGCCCTTATGAACTTGTCTATGGTCAGAAACCCTCACTTGTCAGTACAACCACAGGACCACAACTGCCACTTCCAAAGAAGATACCAGACAGTAATGGCCCAAAAGTACTACAAGCCAGAAAGGACCAAGAAGTAATGGAACAACAAAGGGTTCTTTGGGAAGCAATCCCATTGCAACAAGAAAGGCTCCAAGTCAGAGACAAGATCTGGGTTGTCAATCACAACCAACACAAATTAGACCTAGGGCTATGCAGACCAGGCATTGTCATGGAGGTGAAGCCCAATATTACCTACCTCATCAAAAGGATTGGAGCTCAAACCAAACTGAAATGTATGCATCATGACCAACTTTGTTTGTGTAAGGCAAGGGTAGCTCAACAAAATTCAAGGCTCCCTGTACCCAACGCCAAACTGAATCAATATCAAGCCCGCATACCAGATACTCTCAAGAAGATTCCCAAGGCTCTGCCTTCCAGCACCCCAGGGGGAGATGTTGCAACATCTTTGATCACTCCCTCTTGGGGAATTCACACCCCAAGTAAATCAACAAGCGGCTCACCAAGTGGTTCACCACCCAGTCAATAAACTGGTGGCACCATTATCAGTTAACCATCTATGACATGGATCACTCAATCCAGGTTCTAAATGGAACACAACTTGATTAAGCCTTGTGACTCAAGAGGAACATTACTCAGATAAGCTCCTTGACTTCCATGACGTACATGGACGGCATGTGGCTTGTCATGATACTATATAATATCCTATATTCATACCAAATAAAGTATCATTCTCTTCTTAATTGTCCCCTTTATTTTGTTTATTATACTTCCCAGAAGTATAAACTCAACACAGTGTACTAAAAATAAGTAAAAATTAAATGTTTGGAAGTAAAGTATTTAATGGATGAGTAACTTGATCAGGCTTTAGTCCCAAAAGTCTTTACAATGCCTTTAAGGTGGGTAATGCATCCTTCTCTGGAGTAATAAGTCAAAAACTCCTTGGTAACACTTGCAAATTTGACCTGCTGATCTGCATTCTTGGATAAAACAGCTTTGCTTTTGATGGCCTGAGGATAAAGTTGGTCCCCATGGATATACCAGATCTTCAGCTTTTTGATAATCACAATGAATCTGGGCTTCTTTATCTTAACCAGGCAAGAAAATTGATTGTACCAACCTTCAAGTGATGAGGTGGTCTTAGTTACACTGTCCTTAACCTGATTATTACAGTTTCAGTTAATGGATACACTACTCTTGCATATATAAAATCATTAATGAAACATTTTAAAGTTAAAACCCAAATATTAAAGATACTTTTATGATAAGGAATAAAATCAGTATATCAAAAGTGGTTTTTAATGGCTGTGTTACAGGGAGATAGTACTATCAAAGGTGAGCTAATTTGAGTTGATATATTATATGCGGCCATAAATTAATATCATACTTTATTCCCAGTTAATAAGGAAAAGGCTTGGATTTATCACATAAAAGTATAATTTATTATTTGATTCTAGTTGCTATATTTCTAGATGGCGTATTTCAGGGTATTTATTAATTGTTTTTATATTCAAAAAATCTTATTTGGATAAACTTTTTTATTTCAATTTGTGATAGCGTTTTCTAGATGCTGTTTTTCTAGATGGTGTATTAGAAACCAATAATTAAAAAAACTATTTAATAAATTTTTTTTATTTTTTTAATTTGCTGGTGTAAGTTCTGACCCTATTGCAAATTTTTTCTAGATGGTGTTTTCTAGATGGAGTATTGCACCTAAATATTTGCTTGTATAATTAAAGTTGTATCTTGTTTTTATAGATACAATGACTAAGATCATTTTCAATTTAGTTTAAATAAATTTTAACCTTTATTAATTTAATTAAATAAAGCAAGATTTTGATAAATTCTTTTTCATGTTTGAATTTTTTACATATATTATCTCTAGCATACAGTATAAATATATAATTTTATTAAATAGTTGATAAAGCTATTTTATTAATATTAAATACTTTAGAATTTGAAAAGAAAAACTTTTACTCTCTTGTAAGTTCTTATATTTTTTCTATAAATTTTAACTTAAGAATAAATTACTTATGCTAAATAAAATCACTGAAATTTCAATAAAAGTTTAGTTTTAATTTTTGTTTTAGTTTTTAACTTTTTTCTAGATTTTTTTTAAAATTACTCTAAAATTATTTAATATTTATTTATTAAATATGCAAAAAAGCTATCTGCCCTCTTTTTAAAAAGAGGGATTCAAAAGTTATTATATTTTAATTTAAATATTTTTAAAAAAGCTAAGATTTTAGGCAGAAATTTAATTTCCAACAAAAAGCATCATATCATTTTTTTGTATTTTTATGTTGATCTTTTTAGAATGATGTCATTTTGTACTAATCAGCTTTCAAGAAGTAATGGTATATGATTTAAGATTGTTACTGGCTTTTAATACAGTTTAATTTAGCTGTAAGTAGAAAATGCTTAATTTAATATAGGTTTTTATATTATATGGATTAAAGAAGATTTATTTTGATAAAATTGTTGTAATTAATTAACTTTATTGATAAGAAAATTAAAACAAAATTTTAAAGTGCAAAGTAGCACAGTTAATAGGAAACAGATTAATCTTTAATATAATGGCCCAAATATACACACCACAGTCAAATATGCTTTTTAAATTTAGACCAAATTACATTTTATTATCTGTGGTAAGAGGATTGAGGGTTTCTTGAAAAAAACTTGAGTTATCTCCATACTATTGGAATAGACCAATATAAATCAAGACATTTCATAAGTATACCAAGACATACACCATGCTAAAGGACAAGGAATCAGTAAAATCCTACTATATCAATACATCCTCCTTCATGTTATCCACACACAATGCATAAATTATGTTCCCAAACGTGCCAAGGATGGTGTATCCTGGAGTGCATCTGTTTTGTTGTGAAATACTCAATGGTAACCCTTTTTGGTCCCCTTGCTTTGAATTGTATCAAATGATCAAGGGTTCCTATAATAGAGAGACCTTCATTCTGTTTCTACAATTGGTTTGGGAGCACCTCAGGCTCACAGCTTGGGGTTAACAATATCATTGTGTTAGATATTGTTGGGTTTCACAAAGTGGCAGATATTCTTGATAATCCCCAATGATCAAGTAAGCCACAGGAAATGGCCAGCAGCTATAGGCTAATGGACTTATGCACATCTTATCTCTTCCTGCCTATTACTCATTCCCAAACCTAATTAAAGAGGACTTTGGGTGGATCAAACAAATTTTCAAGCAAGGCACTAACTGGGCCCAAGGCCTTGCTTGATTTGCTGCAGGTTGGGGTCCATACCCTTTCTGCAGAGACTGTGACTAGAATTTACACACATTCTGATTTATCCATCCCTGCCTGTCTTGAAAAATCAACCAATCAATTAAATATGTGGCTTATCATTTTTATTTTTATTTTTTACATCTGTTTTTTGATTTACAATTTATAGAAGAATACCTTTTATATACAACATAATAGATTTTCAGGTATAATAAAAACTAACATAGCAAAGAGAAATTGATCAGCTGAAAATTCAATATTTAACATACAGTAGTTTTATAACCTGTTGAGATAAGCAAAATCAAAAATCAAGGAATTTTTATTAAATTATGATAGATTTGGATCCACTTCAATTTTTTTTAGACTTATATGATATTATTTATCTCAACAGGCTATAAATCTAATGTATATTTATATGGGTTGAGTTAATAGTCTGTAAATTTAAATAAGACTTTGATGAAGAATACATATAAATATTATGGTATTCAAATAATATAGTATGTGTTTTATTGGGTGTTTTAATTATGTAACTCTAGGTCTTATTTTTGAATTGAAGTGGATATTTCTATGGCTAAGCCATAGGTTGAAATGGTGTTGAGCAACTGGGGTATTGCTGGTATGTTCAAAGCTACAGATAGATGTTACCTTGTCAATGTACTCTACCTAATCCTATGCAAGAGCACTACAGACTACAATAGAATAAAACTTTGAAGATAACTATGTTTATTGAAACTGGAGTACAATCTAGCCAGCAGCTGCAATCTGTCCAGGTGTAACTAAGAACTTGTTATCATCCTTTCAGGTGTCTGTAGCAATATATACTGCAAAAACCCTTGTTCTTGTCCTTTCAGAAAGTTCTCAGTGGCTACCTTTGCAATAGTTCCATCTTTGCTGGCTGCTTCTATCCTGATTGGCTGTCCTTGGCACGTGTGCTGCTACTGGCCTTAGCAAGGTGTACATGGCACTTTAGCTACAGCCTACACTCTTCTTGAGCTAGCCTACTGACATTTATCAATTGGCTGTATCTTTATACGCCTATTATGACACTAGGAAACTATGCTGTATTTGGTTGACGCTTAGAAATGGTCCCTGTTCAGTCCTCCTACATTGGAAAGGTAGAATTCTGGTATTCCTGTTTTTCCATTTCCAGGGCTTAATTAGTGATTCTTTTCTGGCTGGCAAGCCTTCTTCTTATTAATGCAACAGGTCAAGTTGGGGATTTTACGCCGTATAATAGCAGACTTGATCCAATATTGACTTATGGATTATCTTCCCTGTAATGCTGACCCAAACCAATAAGGAGCCCAATTATACGCTGTGTAATGCTGATCTGAACTCAGTATTTCCTAGCCATTTGCATATCACTTGTTTGATATGACTCTATACGTCCATCAGGCTGTGTGGGACTGAGTTGATACAACATCCAGTAGGGTAGAATGGGAGATACACAACTAATGATCTTATGATTATACGGCATGTAATCAGGGATAATCATTATAGCGGCTAACTGTTATACAGCGTATAATAGCTACATCAATTATAATAAAACTAGTAATATATAACGTATAATCACTACACATTAGAATGAATTTCAAGTGATAATACAGCGTATTTTTGTTGCATCTATCATAATATACTAACAATTACATGGCATATAACTGATATATCAATTATAATAGACTAGTGATTATACAGCATATAATTACTACACTTAATAGAATATTGACCTAGTGATAATATAGCGTGTAACTGATAGAGATCTGCGTGCAATAATTAGCCTGATTATTTTTGGTCAATCAGCCTAATCTCACACATGACTCCCTGATTGAATAACTTGCGGCAGCTTAATACAACTATAATGCAATACAATTAGACATGAGGATTTTTTGCATAGAGCTGACATTTCATAGGTGGCCAAAAGAATAACTGTGTCTTGGCTAACATGTTCAATTGAACTGTAACCAGGTGCAATCCTTTTCTGTCTAGATATTGTTGCACTTTGTACAGTTTAATTATAATGTTAATTGTGTAGCAAGAAGCTGATTTAAACCTCATCATTATAACAAGACCTAGGTAAAAATCAAGTGAAGTCTCTGCCCCACAAACAGGGCCAAGAACTTACAGAATTTATTATTTAGGGTACTTGTTTTAGTTTTTGGGAGGTTGTTATGAAGGCCTTCTCCATGGTAAGCAGTATATCAGTCTCTTCAGAGCACCAGGAGACCCTAAAACCCCCAAAGATTCCCAGGACGTAGGGAGCAATAGCAGAGGAACCATTGGGAAGGTTAATTATTTTTATTTTGAAATTACCTATTAGGTGCAATATTGTGTACTTGGTCACATAAAAAACCTGAATTCTTCTTTTCCTCTCTTCATTTCTGTTATGTTCTGATATGAAATGTCTCTAATGAAGTCCCAGACAAGAAGGATGAAGAGATTTTAGAAACACGTCTTAACAAAGGGATTGATGTGGAGCTTTGGGTCCATGACCAGAGTTGAAATCGGCAATTCAGAGTCATATTTTGTTGGTTGGAGGTCATCAAGTTTATTTTTTGGATATGTTTTATTCAATCTTTCTAACATCTCTAGGTGAACTGCTAGCATCAGAATCAGCCGACAACCAATTTGTGGAACATAGTCACTGTAGAAGGTCTTGGTTACATATGGTTTTAAAAATTGTTGTAATACTCCTCCATATTCACCCAAATAAAAAATGTTAGGTTTTTGTTTTATTTTTACCTTCTTCTATTTCCTTTCTGGTTGCCTCCTTGGCAGGGGCAGCTTTTCTTGACTTCTCAGGTGCAGGGTGTTGATCATATTATGTTGATTTTTATTTTATCTTTTAACTGCTCAAACATCTCTGGATCTTTTGTCCATGCATCCACTGCCACAAACCCCTGTGTCTTGAATTGTAGATCTTCAAGTACATCTTTCTAAATGTTAAGGATCCTGGCCAAAAGTTTGTCTGTTGTATTAGGTATTGTATTTTTAACGCCTCCACTGTAAGTTTCTTTAATTTGTATATTTCTAGCAACACCTTCTTAATCTTGTCCTTCACCTTTTGATTAACCTCCTTAATCTTGGCCACCATTGTGTCTAGCTCTTTGAACAATACTTTTAATTCTGCCATTTTTTATCCCCCAGACCCTTTTATAAACAATAAAAGCAACCCCAAGAAACATATAAGTTTTTCGGAGTTTTTAACACACAATAATATAAAATTAAGTATGAGCATACTATTTATTAAATTTGAGTAGATAATAATCAAATTCTATTAGTGTTCAACATAGTCTATGTATATATCATATCAATCTGGGTTCTCTGAAGATGATATGTTCTGTCCCAGTAGAGCATAATTTATTCTTATTTTGGTATGCTAAATATGTACCAGAACAAGAATTTATTGAAAAAGTGATTTACTTTCAGGGGCTATATGTAGATCATAATTATTTTGGGAAAGTGTCAATCCGGGTTCTCTGAAGATCTTATGTTTTATCTTGACGTGTTGTGATCCTTGTATTACATGGATTTGTATATGACTGGATTTACTTGGAATATGAGTTGTTTATAAGGGGTGTAGTATATAAAGTAGAGCAAGATTTTTCACCCATAAAATCAATTTTTATTTCTTGAATAAATTCAATTTTAATATTTTGAAATATCTTTTTATATTGTAAGTTGTTAATCTTTATGTTAGCTTCTTTACACAATATAAATATATTTGTTTTGTCTTCTTATGATCTTATTTGCTGTTACAGATTTTAATACCAATATAGTTACAGAGTTGAATATATCACATGTATTTTTATCATGGGTATATGTAATGAAATGAATTTTTTATCATACTATTTCATTTCTTATTTATAAATAATACATTTAATCTTCTCATAGTGCTACAATCAAACACATTTAAAAAATAAAATTACAATTAAACAGCCAATCAGAATCAAAATTTCTTTGTCTTTAATAATTGGCTTAAACAAGACACAGCCCCTAATATTCTTCTCAGTTTAGCTTATTAAATTAAGACTGTTGGTAAAAACCCTGTCTTTGTTTGCCAATTAACACACTAACCTGTGGCCAATCTAGCACTTAATCACTAGCTTCTCTGGTGCCAGATTTATCACAGCTTGACATGCCAAGTATCAAACACAGACAGATTTTTTTCCAACAGGCTTAATTTACTAAATTAAACTGAGCGTAAAAAAAGGCATGTCTTGTGTTTGCTAATCATCAAGCACAACAAAAACAATGCCAAGTATGATTGGCTGTGTTCTTTGCACTTTTAGTTTCTTAAATTCACTTGATTGTAGTGCTACACAAAGATTAAATTTATAACAAAGATAAATATTATGAATAAATATCAAATCATTTTTATTAAAAAAATTCTTAATTAAACCATCATCATAATTATAATTAAATGTAATATATTATCACATTGAAAAATCCTAAAACTTAAAGCAATATATCTTGAATAATTAATTTTTTTGGGGGAACAAGGTTTATTTGGAAAAATATGAGAGTGAGGGGGAAGAATAGTTGGCAGGCTGGCTAAGCTGGTGATGAGAGCAGAACAGGCTCAGTGTGGGGATGTTTGGGCTTCAGCAGACTGGAAGGATTAGCTGGGAACTGGGGCAGTAGTTGGTACCATAGGCACGTTGTTTCCTTAGCTGGCCTAGGGAAATTGACAATAAATGACATCATGCTCACACTTGGGAATCACAGTAATTGGCTAGTATATCAGGGACTCACAAGGGGGCAGCTGTGTATTATTTGATGTCTAGCTACTGCTGTGCACGTTCAGGGACAGCTTAGTGAACATGTCAGAAATCTTCTGACACAGGAAAAGTTAAGTATGGTTGTGGACTGCAAGAAGCACCTGTATGAACATCTTGGGGTTGAGCTCTCAGATATCTTCTGCAATGCTGTAGAACAACACATCCCCTGTAACAGCTCAACATGGAGGGAAGAACTTTTACAAGATAAGTGATTAAGTTGGCCACATAGAAATTCTGTTAAAGAAGTAATTATTAGGTATATGGTCAATACCCAACAAAATAAATTTATGTGTACGTTAAATCTACCAAAGTTATCAGAGAAGTACATTAGAGCATATTAGGCAATAATGTAGGCTGCTATGGACATGCTGGAGTGAAGGGATACCAATATGGGCCAGGAGTACATGTTAGAGGAGTTGATTTGTGCATGCTCCTGTTGCAACATCTACAATTAATCCCTCTTGGGAAACTAATTCCCAGAATGATATGCTAAATTATTCCCCAACTAACCATTGAGTTGATGGTACTGTTATCATTTGGCCATATATTACAGGGATCAAACATTTTGAGTCCTAAGTGGAACACAACTTGGACAAGCCTCATGCTTATCATGATATACATGGACAATATGTGGCTTCTAATGATATATATAATACTCTAAACTCAGATCTAATAAAGTATTTTTCTCTTCTTAATTTTTTCCTTTATCTTGTCTATTAAACTTCTCAGAAGTATATACTTGACAGTGGTAGCACAGGTAGGTTATTCACACCTACACAGCTTAAAGGAAAGATTCCTCCAAAGAAAAGAACCCAGCAGATGGCACTCCCCACTGGCAGGAGACAATACAAAGAAGGACAGGACGTCCCAGCAGGGTTTGTTGTCTTCAACAATGTCCTTGTATCAAACAAACAGTACAACTTCCTCAGTACACACTGGATCCTGAACCCACTTCCAATTCCTGAAACAACCAAAATACCCAACATTGTGTCTTAAAGCCTACATTCAGCAGAAATTGGGACATTATCAGGACTACACTGTAAAAAAAACCAACCTCTGGATTCAAAGCATACAAAATAAGTTTACACAAGTAAGCTACATCTGCAAACTCTGGGCTAGTGAAATTGCCCTATAAGTTACCAGGGCCACCTCACATTTTGTAAGTGAGTGGTTCAACTAACACCCTGATCACAGTGAAGACTGGGATATGTTCAAAGCTGCCTTCCTCAAAAAGCTTGTCATAAAGAACTCTGATGTGGTGATCATGACAGAACTCAGAACCTTCAAAATGACAGGAACCATTGAGGAGTACATTGCAGCCTATAAAGACATACATGATTGAGCTCCCAACACCATCAATTTTGATGAAGCTGGACCACAACTGGACTTCTACAATGAACTCTTCACACATTAGACATCAGTTTAACATAAGCTACTGCAAAAATTTCCAGGAGTATTATTAGAAGGAAAGCAAGCTACACAAAAATCTGACAACATACACAACAAACAAAATAAAGTCCCACAGCAAAGAATGTCCCTCAATCTAATAAGCAGAATAACCAAAGCAATGGCAAACATCCTCAAAACATTACTTGCACCACTCAAGCTAACCAAACAAGCACTGAAGACATCAACAAGGAGGGAAAAGATCAGGGGAGTGCTTAGGCAAGCTGCCCTCCCCCACTATACAAGATTTTTACAGGGACCAAGACATGTATTCAATCACCATAATCCAAATACACTATAGTAATACTCTACTGTTTGCTGCCCAAACCAGAAATAAACTCCTCACTTATCCTTTCTGCTTTTCAGATATTAGGGCACAGCACTATTTGCTACTGGAGCATATTAATCCCTTGTTGACAAGAAATTTGCCAACCTCATGAGACTAACCACAGTCCAAAGTAATATAAAGAGAGTTATCATGGCAGATAGCATAAGCACGCCAGTCACTAGGGAAGCAAAACCTTTCCACGCAAAAAGGAGACATGCAAACTACACTTAGCAGCCCAATCATAACAATCCCCAAGTATGATGTTATATTTGGCCTGGACTGGATGAGAAAGACCAAACCTCATATCAACTGGAATAGTGCTACCCTCATCATAAAACAAGGCAAGGTGAACCATCATGTATATTCAACTCATCTTTATACACTCATGAGAGACTATGTGTTTGTGAAAATTATAGAAACAGAAGATTAAAAGGACCCTGGCAAAATTGGTTGGAACACCTTCATGTATGAGGTTATCCACCTTAAAAGTGCAGAGATCTTGAGCAAACAAGACCCCATCTTACAACAGCTAGTCCTAGAATTCCCTTCAGTTTTCCAAGAAACATTATCAGGACTACGGCCCATGTGGAGCATTCAATATGAGTTTAACCTCAAAGGGATTGTGCCAAAAGCACAACCTATCTACCGCCTAAAGCTACAAGAGAACAACACACTAAAGGCCTACCTAGAGAAAACCCTTGAAAAAGAACTCATATGACCTTCTAAATATCCTTTTAGCGTGAATGTCTTTTTTGTAGCAAAGAAAGATGGAGGACTCCACCTAGTCATAGAATACAAGTCGCTCAACAAGGTTGCAATTAAGAACAGTTATCCCCTGTCCCTGATTAATGAACTTTTTGCTGCCCTGGGGGGGTCCCAAGTCTTCACAAAGATCAACTTGACAGCAGGATATCACCAAATTTGTGTGAAACCAGAAGATATACTAAAAACAGCTTTCAGAACTAAGTATGGATTGTTTGAATCTGTGGTTATTAACTTTGGCATAAAAAATGCCTCAAGCACATTTGTAACCTTTATGAATGAAGTCTTCAAGGAGAACATTAGGAAAAGGACTATTATCTACCTTGACAACATAATCATATACAGCCCAACTGTAGAGCAATACTGGAAAGACGTCTTCCTGGTCCTCTGCACCCCCAAAGACAACCAAATTATAGCCAAACCTACAAAATGTGACTTCTTTTCATCAGAACACCCATTTTTAGGACACATTATTAGCAAGGCTGGAGTTAAGCCAGACCCAGAAAAGATACAAACCATAAACAACATATCAGCACCGCAAAATAAGAGTGAGCTTTGTACATTACTAGGCATAGTAGCCTATTTCAGAAGCTTTATTCCTGATTGAAGTGTATTGACTGCCCCCTTATCTGCAATTACAGGAAGAAAACCAAATTTTTATGGACACTGTTAAGAGATCAACATTTCTGATAATTGAAAGAGCGCATGGTCACCACCCCTATCTTACAGTACCCAAGCTGTAAAGGAGTATACAAACTAGAAGCTGACACATCTGATTACGCAATAGGAGGAGTACTCATAATTCAAACATCAGAAAATGACTTCCTCCATGTAGCATATGAATCAAGAAAACTGTCTGATGATGTGCAGAGATATCCAATACATGAAAAAGAACTAGTTGTTATTGTCCACTGCCTAATTAAGTGGCAATGTTACCTGGAAGGTGTAAAAATATTTTTAGTGCTAACCAACCACAAGTAACTGATATTCTTTGAAACTCAACAACACCTATCAAGATGACAAGCTGAAAGGATAAGCCTTATACAAAGGTACCCCATAAAATCAAATATAAACCAGACAAAGAAATGCTTACTGAAGATGTCCTATTAAAGCTATACTATAAGCATGTCCTCTGCACTGATGAAGACCCCAATTAGTCTATGTTAATAATGAGGAATCTCCCAGAGGGGGTTCCACCTGGTACACTAATGGACATCCAAGAGAAAATCCTCAAGAACAAACATCTGTTCAAAAACGTATATGGTACCCTCCACCAAATCCTTCCAAATGGTGACACTGTACCATATGTTCTGTCAACACAAAAGATTGACACAATCCCTCAATACCAGAGAGATCTGGGACACACCTGTAGTAGGAGCTTACATGAATATCTCAAGACTTGCTACTGGTGGCCCAATATGCTAGATGATATCAGAGAGCTACTGGAACAATGCAAGGTCTGTGAAAAGTACGCATAAACCAAAGCTCCACCCAAGTCAGTAGTACCTGTATTCATCACACAACCCTTCAAGGTATGGTTGTTAGATATTGTGGGACCTATGCCTAGTGAAAGCAAAGGCAAAAAGCACATCATCACAGCCATTGACTATGCAACCAGATGGCCTATAGCAAAAGCCACAAAAGAGCACAAAGGCAATGACGTGAGACAATTCATTGCAAGGGGATCATAGCTAAGTTTGGAAAACCCAACCTCTTAATCTCAGATAGAGGCACTGAACTCAAAGCCATTGACACCAACATCTATCTTGCCAAAAATGGAATAAAACACATCACAGCCAGCCCATATCACCCTCAAGCAAATGGACGTGTAGAAAAAATAAACGGCTCTATAGTAGAAGCCCTCAGTAAGATATCTGCCAATAATTTAAAAGCCTGGGTTGACATGCTACCAACCGCCCTTATATTCTGCAGAACACAAGTCAACTGCAATACGGGAAAAAGCCCTTATGAACTTGTCTATGGTCAGAAACCCTCACTTGTCAGTACAGCCATGGGACCACAACTGCCACTCCCAAAGAAGATACCAGACAGCAATGACCCAAAAGGTCTAAAAGCCAGAAAGGACCAAGAGGCAATGGAACAACAAAGGGTTCAGCGGGAAGCAATCCCATTACAACAAGAAAGATTCCAAGTCAGAGATGAGATCTGGGTTGTCAATCATAACCAACACAAGTTAGACCCAGGGTTACGTGAACCAGGAATTGTCATGGAAGTGAAGCCCAATAACACCTACCTCATCAAAGGGATTGGAGCTCAAACCAAACTAAAAAGTATGCATCATGATCAACTTTGTTTGTGTAAGGCAAGAACAGCCCAACAAAATTCAAGACTCCCTGTTCCTAACGCCAAACTGGATCAGTACCAAGCCTGTATACCAGATACCCTCAAGAAGATTCCCAAGGCTCTGCCTTCCAGCACCCCAGGGGGAGATGATGCAACATCTTCAATTACTCCCTCTTGGGGAATTAACACCCTGAGTAAATCACCAAGCAGCTCACCAAGTGGTTCACCGTCCAGTCAATAAACTGGTGGCACCATTATCAGGTAACCATCTATGACAGGGATCTCTCAATCCAGGTCCTAAATGAAAAACAACTTGATTAAGCCTTGTGACTCAAGAGGAACATTACTCAGATAAGCCACATGACCTCCATGACGTACATGGACAACATGTGGCTTGTCATGATACTATATATTATTCCATATTTCATATCCAATATAGTATCATTTTCTTCTTAATATTCCCCTTTATTTTGTTTATTATACTTCCCAGAAGTATAAAATTGACAACACCTTAAAGGGCTGTGTAATTGATACTGGTAGTAATTATTTGGGTGATGCCTTGGATTGGGTGTACTTTTCAAAGACTTTGCATTGTTCCAGTAGCTCTCTGATATCATCTAGCATATTGGGCCACCAGTAGCAAGTCTTGAGATATTCATGCAAGCTCCTACTACAGGTGTGTCTCAGATCTCTCTGGTATTGAGGGATTGTGTCAATCTTTTGTGTTGACAGAACATAGGGTACAGTGTCACCATTTGGAAGGATTTGGTGGAGGGTACCATATACGTTTTTGAACAGATATTTGTTCATGAGGATTTTCTCTTGGATATCCATTGGTGTTCCAGGTGGGAACCCTTCCTGGAGATTCCCCATGATTAACATGGGCCAGTCAGGGTTGCCATCAGTGCAAAGGATGTGTTTATTGTATAGCCTTGATAGGGCGTCTGCAGTAAGCATCTCTCTGCCTGGCTTGTATTCAATTTGCATGGGATATCTCTGTATGAGAATCATCTATTTGGCTTGTCTTCTTGACAGGTGTTGTTGTGTTTTGAAGAATATCATCAACTTTTGGTCGGTGAGTACTTTGAATGTCTGGGCTCCTTCCAGATAACATTGCCATTTCATGAGGCAGTGTATGATGGCAACCAATTCCTTATTGTGTATAGGGTATCTTTGTTTGCTGTCTGATAGCTTCCTTGATTCATATGCTACAGGGAGGAAGTCCTTTTGGGCCGTTTAGATACAGAGAAATCCTATGGCATAATCAGAGGCGTTGGTTTCTAGCTCATAGATACCCTCACAGTTTGAGTATTGCAGGATGGGGGCAATAACCATGTGCTCTTTCAGTTGGCGGAAATGAAGATCTTGTAAAGGTGTACAGACAAATTTGGTTGTTTTCCCAGTGATGGTGGACAAGGGGGCTGTCAGAGCGCCCCCGTCAGGGATGAACCTGCGTACATAGGCTACCATTCCAAGAAAAGTGTGAAGTTTGCTCTTGTTCCTTGGGGCTGGCATCTCTGTTATAGTGTGTATTTTGTCTGGATCTGGCTTGATACCATCCTTGCTAATTATATGGACAATGAAGGGGAGTTCAGACAAGAAGAACTCACATTTGGATGGTTTGGCAATTAGTTGGTTTTCCTGCAGGGTACAGAGGACTGCGCGGACGTCTTCCCAGTGTTGTTGCAGGTTGGGACTGTAAATGATGATGTTGTCCAGGTAGATGATTGCTTTTTTCCCCATGTGTTCCTTGAATACTTCATTCATGAAGGTTAAAAAGGTGCTGGGAGCGTTTGTCATGTGGAAATTGAGGACAACACATTCAAAGGACCTGTATTTAGTTTGAAATGTGGTCTTTGGAATGTCTTCAGGTTTCACGCAAATTAGGTGATATCCTGCTGTCAAATCAATTTTTGTGAAGATTTGGGACCCCCCCAGGGCATCAAAAAGGTCATCAATTAGGGGCAGGGGATACCTGTTCTTTATTGTGACCTTTTTGAGGGTCCTGTAGTCTGTGACCAGGAAGAGGCCTCCATCTTTCTTTGCCACAAAGAATACAGCGGCACCAAAGGATGATTTTGAGGGTCTGATGAGGCCTTTCTTGAGTGCTTTGTCAAGGTAAGCTTTTAGAGTGCCGTCTTCTTGTGGTGTGAGGCAGTAGATGGGTTGTGCTTTAGGCACGCTACTTTTCAGGTCAATCTCATGTTGTATACCCCAATCAGGGGGTAACCCAGCTAGTGTTTCTTGAAATACAGAGGGAAATTCATAGACTATCTGGTCTCTAATTGGGGTTTGTTTGTGCTAAGTTTCTGTGTTTTTGATTTGTAAGACCTCATACATACATGTGCTCCAATTGATTTTGCCAATGTCAGTTTCTTTCTCTATTTCCATGATCTTTACAAATATGTGGTCCCTCATGAGGGTGTCAAGATGTGTTGGGTACACGTGATGGTGGACTTCTCCCCGCTGAATAGTGAGGGTGGCACTGTCCCATTCAATGTGAGGCTTTGTCTTTTGCATCCAATCTAATCCAAGTATGATATTGTATTTGGGGATTGGAATAATGGGGCCACTAATTGTTGTTTGGACGTCTCCAATTTGGCTCGGAAAGGTTTTGTCCCGTGGGTAACTGGTGTGCTGTGGTTGTCCGCCATGATGACTTTCTTGATGTTACTTCAAATAGTAGGTAACTTCATGAGGTCTACAAAACTCTTGTTAATGAGTGACTGATTGGCTCCAGTGCCAAATTTTTCTGTGCCCTGGTATCTGTAAAAAACAGAAAGGATAGCTAAGTAGTTTATTTCCAGATTGGACAGCAAACAGTAGAGGATTGCTGGAGGGAACCTGAATCATGGCAATTGAGTCCATGTCCTGTTCTCTGTACAATTCTTGTGAAGAGGGGGAGGGAGGCTTGTCTAAGCACTCCCCTGAGCTTTTCCCTCCTTGTTGGTATCTTTGGTGCTGGCCTAGTTGGCTTGTGCAGTGTGTTTCTCATTTCAAGGCTGGGTACTGTTGGCCCGGTTGTTTTGCTTATTGGGGTGGGGCTCTCTCTTAGCTGCAGGGTTTTCCTTGCGCTTGTTGGTGGCGTGTAGATTACCATACTTCAGAGCTGCGTGTTTTCCTTCTAGGAATACATCCATGAGGTTCTTGTAGCAGCTCATGCTAAACTGACATCTAATGTTTATGGGAAAGCCATTGTAGAAGTCCAGGTGTAGTCCAAGTTCATCAAAGTTGATGGTGTTGGGCGCACAGTTACGTAGTCCTTTGTATGCGGCAATATATTCCTCAATGGTTCCTGTCATTTTGAAGGTTCAGAGTTTGGTCATAATCACCACTTCTGAATCCTTCATGGAGAACTTTTTGAGGAATGCGGCCTTGAATACTTCCCAATTTTCCTTCTGGTCAGGATGTTGGGCTAGCCATTTGGTAACAAAGCGTGAAGTAGTCCCTATGACACAGAGGTTAATTTTTCTGACCCAGAGTCTTTGGGGGTACACCACTTGTTTGAACTTGCTCTTGGTGCTGTTGATCCAAAGAGAAGTGTTCTCACAGTGTAGTCCTGCAAAGGCGCCAATCTCAGTGGTACGTAAGCGTTGAAACACAATATTGGATATCTCAGGTTGTGTAGTTGCTGTTGTGGTTGGCGTGGTAGGGAACAGTCTGTGGGTTTTGAGAGTGTTGTATTGGTCAATGGGTACAAGGAGATTATTGTAGATGACAAGGCCTGGGGGGATGTCTTGTCCTACTTTTTAATCTCTCCAGCTGTTAGGGAGTGACATTGTTTGGGTTCTTTTCTTGGAAGGAATGTTTCCTTTGAGTTGGGTAGGTATGGATAACCTACCTGTGCTACCACTGTCAAGTTTATACTTCTGGGAAGTATAATAAATGAAATAAAGGGGAAGATTAAGAAGAGAATGATACTTTATTTGGTATGAATATAGGATATTATATAGTATCATGGCAAGCCACATGCTTTCCATATATGTCATGGAGGTCATGGGGCTTATCTGAGTAATGTTCCTCTTGAGTCATGAGGCTTAATCAAGTTGTGTTCCATTTAGGACCTGGATTGAGTGATCCCTGTCATAGATGGTTAACTGATAATGGCGCCACCAGTTTATTGACTGGGCGGTGAACCACTTGATGAGCCACTTGGTGATTTACTTGGGGTGTTAATTCCCCAAGAGGGAGTAATCAAAGATGTTGTGACAATTGATACAAACATAGGAGCAAATTTCAATATGGAAATATCACAGTTTTGGGGTGTGTTGACTTTGGAGCTTTGCACACTAAAGTTGATACTAGTTGATCCCACATTATTATTGCAGATTTGGAATCTTATTATTATTTTGAGTCTAGCCATATGTTTTTCTTATTATTCTGAATTTTTTAGGGTTTTTTTTAATTTTTAAGTTATTTGACACAGTTCTGCCAGAAATTTGACATAAGGTTTCTAGATAGCATTTTAGGACACATTTTCTAGATGGTGTCTTTCTAGATGATGTTTTCTAGCTAAAGTTTTCCAGATAGTGTCTTTCTAGATAGTGTATCCCACCAATATTTATATGTGACTAAAAATAACATTTTTATTTTGATAGATTTAAGACATATAAAGTTCATTTTTTAAAAATTGTTAAAAGTTATAACAGACTTAAGTTTCTTTAAAATAAAAAGTTTTTGAGTTGTTCCTAAAAGTAAGGCAAATAATAATTTATACTTTAAATGTAGTTTACTGTTGTAACTGTGCTATTTTAGCAGAGTTACAAGGGGGAAATATTTAAAAACTAGATAATAATATTTATTAGGAGATAGTGATTATATTGTTATTGTGAATCAATGGATAACAGGAACATGATTGTGTTGATCACACAGTTGGATGGTAAAGGGGGTGGCTTGATCCTGGTAATGAGTCAAGCGCCAAAACAAGGTATCCATGGTAAGGGATCATCATTTGTTCATGTTGTTGGATTTAGAAATTTAAGTCAAAACCTAGTCTGGCTTTGAGTAACTGGATAATTGGATTGCGGGTCATGAACCTGCTTACTTGGAACCTTGCTGGCGAGTTGAGCCTGCTGTTTCAAAATTACTGATTAAAATATCATACTTTAAGAGTTAATTAGAATATTCTATTTCAGATAATAATTTTATAAGATTACGTTCAAAGCCACTTCAACATCTAAATTGGTATTGAAATATAAAGCTGCAGCACAATTCCAAAAGCTGAGATTAAGGGCTTTCTAATGATACTAGCTTTTGCAAGATTAAAGTACTATTTGTCAAGATATCAGAAGTTAATCAGAATGTAAAAAGGGATAAATAAACAATGATATCAGACTTCAGGGGTGATATTGGTAAATTAAGAAGATCTGTTGGGGGTCAGTTGGGGATATATCCTGTAGTGCAAAAGCTCAGCTAACATGGTATTTAAACAGCTCAACTTTACAGAAATTTACTTTACAATCCACACCTCTACTCCTCTCTGATAGCTGCACATCTATTTCCAAGCAAGAACTGCCTGAACCAAGCCAAGGAACCCAACCACTATAATTATGGAACCTATCTAGTTTGCACCTCAGATGACACCCTTCTTCTCACTGAGGGCTTCTACTAAGACAGAAAAATATCTATGCTTAAACAAGCATTCTTTTTTACTGCTGGCAATGATCTTAACAGCTTTGTTGATCACTTCTTATTAAAAACAGAGTTTGGAAAAAGTACCTTCTTACCTGTCATACAAAATTCTAAGACAGATGATTTCCTTAACAACCTAAAGGAATTGATGTCATAATCCCCTGACAAGCACCTTTCTTCCCTAAGAGCATTGGTTACATCAAGCTACAGTTTGAAAAAGCTTTAAGATTGTGGATTTGAAATGACAAAAAATGAATATTCATCCTCAAAAAAAAAAAATAATGCAAAAAAATTATCATTAAATTCAAAAAAAATGATTCAGTAATAAAAGAAAACATAAAAATATTTTAAAATGTATATTAAAAAATTCATTTCCAACCTGCCAATTCAATAAAAAAATCCCCTGGATTGATTTATGAAGAATTACAAAAAGAATTAGGTAAATACTCAACTAAAATACTCACTATTGAAAACAAAAAAGGAATTTATGAATATATGAAAATAAAAAAAAACAATATTTCTATTTCACTTTCCACTTTCTATAAGCTTATTCCTAATAATATAGTTAAAAGCAAAAAAAACTGAAATGTGTAATATTTGCAACTTGAAAGAATCATTAGAAATGAAGAAAAAATATTTGAGTATAAAGAAGTTGCTATTGCTTAAATCTATTAAAGAAAATTTGGAAACTATTGACCTACATGAAAAGTTTTTTAAGCACCAAAATAAAGAATATATTAGTGATATAAATAATCTTGATGATCTTTCATGTATTATAGTAATAGACTATAAAAAAAACTTTAAAATAGGTGGGGGTCCTATAGAGACAAATAGTTGATTTTATGAGAAAATACCTATTTCTTTATTAGGATTGGCAATTGCTTTTAAAGAAAATCAGAAAATTAAATATGAGTATCATGAATTTTTATCTGAAATTTTATCTCAGGATTCTTTTTTTTCAGGTCAGTGTTTGATATGTCTGCTCAAAAATAATAAATTTAAGAATATTAAAAATATTAAAGCTTGGACTTATAATGGTAATCATTTCAGATCTTATGAATTCTCATATTATCTTTTTAAAGAGGTACCTAAAATTATAAAAGAAACAATTAAGTTTAATATATTTGTTGAGTTTCATGGCAAAAGTATTGTTGATGGTCATTTTAGTGTATTATCTAACATATTTAAACAAAAGGAAAATGAGATTTACATAAAAAATATAAATGATCTCAAAATGGTTTTTGAGAGAGAGAGAAAGAAAGAAAGGGTTTATATGAGTCACTTGTAAATAATTCAGATGTTTCCCAAAAAACCTTTTTTACATCTATGATAGAAAATATAGGCCTGTGGTGCAGGGTGCCACTCCCTAGTATTGCCTTATCTGGACTGGTTTCTTATTTGGAGAAGTATAGGGGAACTGCTGCCCTTTTTTGTAATCTATCCTGTAGAGTAACCCTCCAAATTACATAGCGTCAATTCTGATTAGAGACCAATTGACGCACCTGCAGCTAGCTGCAGATGCATCAATTGGTGACCCATTGGAGTGAGTTTTCATATGGCAATTAGTGACCAATTGGAGCATCTGCAGCTAGCCACAGATGCATTGATGATTGACCCATTGTTTATACCACTATGTAAATTGGTTATTCAATCTTCTGCCAATCTTTCTGCCAAAATTTGAACTTCAAAGAGAGTAGTCTGAAACCCTATTCTATACTCAATTCCCTAAAGACAGCCCTACTATTGCTGCAACCACCTGACCCCAGATCACATGCCTAAATGTTCCCTTCTTGCCCAATCTAACTCCTTTCACTCTGAATATTCCCCAAAATGTTTCAGCTCTCCAAGAATAAGCTCATTGCCTGACAGTCTAGACCCTAGTCAGCATGACTCACCTTTTCCCTTTGCTCTCTCTAAGTATAAAAAGACCCCAAGAGGTCCCCAATAAACAGAATCATTCACCATAAACACATAACAATTGACTTACAAATCTTAGACTACTTGCAGAGCCCAAAAATAGAGGTTCTGTTGAGTAAGAAGAATTTAGTCCTGTTGTGTTTCTAGTTGCTCAGCTGCACTCAACCCATCCCTAAAACCCTTGAGCACCACATTTTCTGGTGCTCACTACAGGGGTATCTGCCACTGCCCTTTGCACTGCTGCCGGAGACCTCTAGTCCAGGGACTGAACCTGTGACTCCAAAACCATGGACCGCCCACGCTGTTCCACCGCCAACTACGCTTGACGCAACACCAGCCCCCCCACGCCCTGCCCGTTCAACTCTGGCATGCAGAGGCTGGGTTGGCCCCGTAACACTGATCAAGTCTTGACTCCCACCAAAGTCTTCCACCCTGAGGGTCAAGTTGCCCCTAGCACAAGATCTCCCCAACTGCCTATAGAGATTGAGGAACCTGCTGCCCCAATTTCTGACCTTCCCCCACAAGCCCAGTCTAGAACTTGCCCACCTGCCTCTGTCCCTTCTTTCCCCCAAGCTGTCAAGCCCCTAAGACAACGCTCAGCCTCAGTCTGCTCACAAAGCCCCTCCCCTGCCTCAGACAAGGACCCTGTAGAGGACTTCTTTGAGGTAGATGAAGAACCTCCTGCCAACCTTCCTTGGACTCCATCCTGGCCATCTACATCAAGTGGAGACCATTGCCACCCTAGGGCTCTGTCTTGAAATCCTGTGTCCCCTCGCCAAAGATGTCGGACCCTCAAACAAACTAGCTCCCATGCCCTGTTTTTCTTATGTATAGAGCCTCTTCCTGTCCCCACTGCTCCTCCATCTTACCAATCTGTCCCCAGTGCTCCCCCCTACCAATGTACCAAGTTGTCCACCCTGGCCCCTCTGATGACCCCACCATATCAGATATGGAACATGTCTGCTGGTTTCTGAGTGAGAATGGGGATGTTTTCACCTCCACTGCCATAGACAACACCAGGAGGATCAAGGCCTATCTGATCCAATTTAACCACCCTATGGTAACTGCGCTGGTAAATTGGCTGGAGCAACAACGTATCAGCAGTGAACAGACTATCACGGCCCTGAATCAACTAAGGGACTATACTGAGGCAGCAGTAAACCCCCTTCAAGACCAACTTCACCAGATCAGACACAAGCATGAGGTTCTGGGAGCCATGCACTCAGACACCGTAACTATTGCTCAACAGATAACTGAAGACCACTCCTCCCTTTAACAGCAAGTGATTCAACCCTTGGTAGAAGAAGTGGTCAACCTTAAAGACCACTCCAACCAGCATGACATAGACATCAGTGACATTCAGGTACAGCTAACAGATATCAGAGAGGCCTGCAACTAATGGGCTGGGAATACTGCGTCTAGAGTCAACCAGACTCAGGATGACCTAGAGGCCCTTAAGAACAACCTCAACCTACTCCACCATGATCTTGCACAAACACAAGAAGACCTGGACATTATGGGAACTGATGGCAACGCAACCTATTCTAAGGTAGAAGAGCTTCAGTCAGACCAGGTTACCTTCAAAGCAGAAACTGAGGCCAACTAAACCAAACACCTTGGCCTCATCCAACAATTGACAGCTCAACTTAAGAGCATCTAACAGGAGCTGACCATCCTGACTCAGAAGCAGGAAACCCATGCCTCCACTTACAATAAGGAACTCTCCACTCTTAAGGAGAAGGACGCTAGCCTACAGTTGCTGATCTCTAACCTGACCAAAAGATTTGACTCAATGAATCTAGGGGGATCAGGTAGTACTCAACCAAGCCCAACATCTGCCTCTGCCTTGGCCTTGGAAGAAGTAGTGTGTTCTGTTCTCAAGTCAGTAGAAACCATGGCAGCCTTGTTCAGTACTCACCTGGCTGGAGAGACATATTGAAGTTTCCCCTGGGCCACCCAAGGGGTCCCTGCCCCAATGTCAACCCTCTTCCTGCCTATCCCAGACATCTTGACCCCTGGCCCCACCTGAGTGCCAACTGCCGCCAATCAAACGCCCAGGGAGCACCTCCCCAACACTCCATCACCGGCCTCTGCTAATGAGCCAAGGGTAGACCCTGCACCTGCACTCTGGGAGACGCCTCCCAATCCTGGACACTCACATCCTCAACAATACCCTTGGTGGCTCCCCCCTTTCAGGTACTCAGGCCCTAACCCCCAACCATATCCGCAAGAGGGGTCTTTCTTTCAGCTGAGTTACCCCTATGGGGCTTACACCCCTACTGGGCCTTTGCTTCCACCTCAAGGCTATCTTAGAGCTTTCTCTGGAGGACCCCCTGGGCCACCAGGACCCCTACCAGGCCAACCCTCAGGACCACCAGGGCTGCCGCCTGGGCCTCTAGGACCACCCTACAGACCTCCAGGACCAGCTCCTTCTGACCCTGGCCTGCTGTCATGGGACTCTCATGCAAGCTCTGGCCCCAGTCTCAAGCTAAATACCAAGTTCAAACCAGGAGGACCCATCAATATTCATGTCTTTCTCAAAGGGTTTGAGCTTATGACCAGGGATAGCCCAGAGCCAGTTGCCTGCGCTAAACCTTTTGAATAGCCTGGACAAAACTGCCTTCTCCACTGTGGTTGCCTCTCTTAGTGAAGGGGAGGGGTCTTAAAAGGAAATTAAAAATATCCTTGAAGATACCTATGGTTCCCCCAAACAGCTAGAGGACAGGAAGGACAATTTCTTGACTATCTCTCTGAAGAAAGATGAGTTGTTTCCAGAATTTGGTAGAAGATTTAGGGTTGTGGCACAAACCCTAATGTCTATCAACTTCCTGACTCCCTGAGAAGCAGCAACAGCTCTTCTCCATGCAATCTGCCCCTTCCCACACTTGTCTGTCTTCCACCCACAGCTGTTGACACATACTTTGACCCAAGCAGTGCTTTGCATAGCCGCCTCCCTCCAACAACATACCTTATGCCAGGCCCCACGCCTTGTGTATCCATCCTGCTGGGTAATGAATGTGGTGGAGGAATATGAAGAGGACAATGACAGAGTTCTCTATGCGGAAAGATGACCCATGGAATAACAAGAATTCTTTAAGTGTGGACAGAAAGGACACTTTGCAAGGAACTTCCCATATCACCAACTAGACGTGAAAGAAGAGCCTTCTGACTCAAAACCCAGTGTACACGCCTTGCCCAACACATTGCAAGAGGATAGTGCCTTGTAAGGGCCAAAAAACTACTAAGCGGAGCACATGGGACCAGTGTGTCTCCGCCTAGTAAAAAGGTCCCTCCCAATCTCCCTAGCCCTGACTCTTTAATAATGGCTGTGGCTGATCACACATGCACAAAAGCCTCTACCCACAAGGAAGTACCCCCCACAAAATAAACCCCTTGAAGGTTGATCCTGCCTTGCCATACATCCTCCAGGCTCAGAACCTCCAGAAAACCCACCCTGCTATCAGCAACATAACCAAAGCCCTTTTGAAAACTGTGATCACTACTCTGTTGAGTGATATTGTCCACATCCTTCCCACCCTACAGAAAGCCATCAAAGAGCTGGAAAAAGGACCCCCCTTGTCTGCCAGGTAGAAGGCAGAAATGGCCTCTTGGTTGGTTCAAGCACATGGGTACAAACTGAAGTATTTGGCATCCCAATTTGTGCTGTCCTGGATAGCGGCGCACCAACCTTAATCCCATCCTCCCAATTCACCTGTAGGCGTTGTTTCCCACCAGACGTTGAGTGCAGTAGAACCTTTGGTACAGCAGGCAACAATCCTGCTAGATCTAAAGGTGTGTACTCATTGGTTCCTTTGAAGTTCAGGGATACTGTGGTCACCTGCCCAGCCATAGTCCTGGAAGCCAAGAACTACAATGTATTGATTGGTTCCTCCTTTATGGACCAGTTTGGGACCACCATAGATCACAAGACTGGTACGTTTCACCTCCTAGGCCAGGAATTCCCCCTCCTGACACCAGATGGCCGGCCTAGAGTCCCTCCCAAAGGCATGAACCCTAGAGGATGCATCCTGCTGGCCTGCCCTTCTGGGATGATAGGGATCCCCTATGAAACCACCTTGAAATGAATAAGCAAGCTACCAACCACTTTTTGCTACAACAACCCTATCCTGATTTGGTCAAAGGACAGTGTAATTATCCCTCCTAAATCCCAAACCATCATAGGAACAGGTATCAAGATACACATACCTAAAGGGTTGCATGGGGAAATATTGGCACTAGGTTTTGCGCGTCCTAGGCTGCCCACAGTTGCAACCCATCTCATCCCAGGGGAGACCACTAATGAGCACACTATCCTGGTGGCCAACCCTCACTCCTCTACTCTAGAAATTGGTTGCAACTCTGGGGTAGCCTTCCTAAAAATTTCCTCAAATAAATCTATTTCCTCTGCCTATTCCATTGGATTGCTGTATGAGCTAGGATTACCAAACCCTGGTCACAACCTAATAGCACCCATCCTACAAGATGAAAAAATTGGGGATATAGACTTGCAACAGAAGGAACACTTCCTGGAGCTCATCAAGAAGTATGAGCACCTTTTTGCCAACTCTGATGCCGAGCTGGGTTGCGCCAATAATTGCTTCCATAAAGTCAACACAGGGAAAGCACAGCCCCTATTCCAGACCGCGTACTGTTGATCCCCTGTGGCTAATTGGATAATCCAACTGGAAGTTGACAATCTATTGGAAGGAGGTCTCTTAGTATCATCCAATAGTCCCTGGGCCAGCCCTTTGCTCCTGGTAAAAAAGAAAGATGGAACCAATCGAGTGGTAATTGACTACAGGAAGTTGAACGCCATCTCCACGAAAGATAGGTATCCCTTACCTCAGATTGATGACACCCTGGACAAGCTGGGAGGCGTGCAGTTCTTCTCAGCCATGGATCTTGTAGCAGGCTACTGACAGATACCTATGGAAGTTGAAGACCAGGAGAAATGTGCCATTGTGACTGCAGATGGTCTGTACCAACCAACCTGGATGCCGCAAGGACTAGCCAACGCCCCAGCCACCTTCTAAAGGCTAATGGACACCACCTTCTGCAACCTAAAGTCCATCTGTGTCCTTGCATATTTGGACAACATCAACATGTACTCAAAAATCTTTGAGGATCCTCTTAGAGACTTAGAGCAGGTCTTTATCAGGCTAGATAAGATAGGGATGAAACTCAAGCCAAAGAAGTGTCAATTCTTTAAGGAAAACCTTGAGTTCCTAGGTCATGTCATCAATAAGAAAGGCATTGCTCCTGTCCCAGCCAAGGTAACAGCTATCTCTAAACTTGCTGCCCCCACCACTGTCAAGGACCTACAATGCTTCCTTGGCATGGTTGGCTACTATTGCTGCTTTATAAAAGCATTTGCCAATCTGGCCTAACCCCTTTTTGCCTCCTAAAAAAGGATGTAGAGTTTTTATGGGACCATGATTGCCAAATTGGGTTCAAGGCGCTCAAGCAAGCTTTAGTAGAACCCCCAGTTCTGGCATATCCTAACTTCTCTAAAGAGTTCATTCTGTACACAGATGCCAGCTTAGTAGCAGTAGGAGTGGTCCTTGTGCAATTGGATGATGAAGGCCACAATCGCCCTGTTGGATATTTCTCTAGGACCCTGAATGTCCATGAAAAAAACTACTCAGTAACTGAACAAGAGTGCCTAGAAGTCTTATATGGTATTGAAGAGTGCCGCCCCTACCTGTATGGGTCCCACTTTAAGGTTGTGACTTATCATTCCTCCCTGAAGTGGCTAGCTAACCTAAAGGATCCTGAAGGGAGACTAGCTTGATGGGCAGTGAGATTGCAGGCATACAACTACAAACTTGTACACTGCCCTGGAGCCAAGCACACCAACGCTGATGGATTATCTAGACTTCCACTAGTAGCAGCCCTTGCCCCTGAAGGAGACACCCTGTTTGATCTCATTCCTTTTCCCTCCAAATGAGATAGTATTCCTCCTGAGGCTCAGAAAACCTTAGCCAAACTTGCTCATAACACCACAATTAGAGACAGCTGTCTATATAAGGAAGTCAAGGGACATCAACTGCCATACATTTGCCCCTCTTGGCAGCTAGCCATATTACAACAATTTCATAATCTAGCCACCAGGCATGCAGGCAAAAAACGCATGATGGCAACCTTTGCATCACATTGTTATTGGGAAGGTATGTACACTGGCGTATTAGAATATTGTCAAAGTTGCATGACTTGATCCAAGTATTGCCCCCTACCCAAGGCCACTAGCTATAGACTGCATCTCCCTACCCACGCGTTTCACACAGTTAGCATTGATGTGGTAGGACCAGTAGGCCCAAATAAGACTAGTTGTGGGAATAGATATCTCATTGTAGCCATTGACCATTTCAGCAAATGGGTCAAAGCCAAGGCTATTCCTGCCCCTACAGCCAAGCACACCGCCCAATTTGTTCTATCACATATCATTGCCAATCATGGCTGTCCACACACCATCTTGATGGATAATGGAACCAACTTCACCAGCAAGCTTCTGGCTGAATTAAACAAGGTCATGGGAATTAAGGATGCAAAATCTACTCTGTATCACCCAGAAACAAATGGCTCTGTTGAACAAGTCAATGGCACCCTCAAGACTATCCTCAAAAAGCTCATGCTAGATTCAGGCTTGTCTTGGGATACTTTAGTCCCCTTGGCACTTATGGTGTACCAAGTAACTAATCATACCGCTACTGGTTGCTTCCCCTTCCAGATGGTTTATGGACAACAACCCTCCCTACCTGGGCTCCTAGCAACTTATCAATTGGATCCAGGTAGATCCCCTGATGATCACCTGAGAGCCCTCACCAAAGGGCTAATAACTCTGCATCATGAAGCATATAACACTATGGGGAAAAATTGGCGTGCTGTGTTTGCCTGCAACATAAAGCATTGTCCCAAGCTGGCTTTTTTTGAGATTGGCCAACATGTACTTGTCTCCAGGGCTTGGACTTCCAGACGTCCCCACAAGCTCATCCCAATATTCTCAGGTCCATTTGTGGTAATTGAGAAAAGTAGCTTTGATGCATATATGGTTTGACATATTGCCTCTGGTCAAACTTATCAGAGAGTACATGCCAAGTTCATGAAAGCAGTCCCTGTAGTTGACAAGGAGTCTCCTTGCCCCTTGCCAACTTCTGCCTACATGGGCAACCCTCAGTAAAGCCATGCGGCTTTACACAACCTCTGACGGCCTCACTATTATCTCTTCTATATAGGGCAGCAGAGGAAACATTACATAGGAATATAGAAAATTGATGAAGCAAGGTATCCTACTACCCCTTCATAGGATCGGGCTGAAGAGACCAATTGTTGGTATAGTCTGCATAAATAAAAAAGGGATTTATCCCAGAAGAAAATATATATATATAAAGATAAATATGGTAGAAGCAAAAGAAGTTTATTCTTGAAACAGGTGAGGGGTCATGAACCCCATGTAGTGATTTGTGACTTTGGCGGACACAAAGAAAGGGAACATACGATCATCATTGTAGGCAGCTACGTGGTTGCTGATTGGAGCCTGCAACATCCAATTGTACATGCAGCACTTCTTGGGAGGATGATGGCTGGTGTAGATGGCAGCCAGGATGAGTGCATCTTGAATCATGTATTTGTACAACTTGAATCCCTTGGCAGGGCAACCCATAGTAAGCTGGGCTTGCATGCCGTCAATGGCAGTGGCCGCCACCTTCTTGTGGGACAGGTTAGCGCAATTAAAAAGGTTGAAGGACAAGCCCAGAGTGACAAGAGCTTGTACCTGCTGGTGATACAAGTTGGGATCCAATTCCCTGACTTGGTTGGCAAATAGGCGGTACTGCTGGCTCTGAGAGGCCCCATCAAACCCATGGTACAAAAGAATGGGGCAAATGTCCTGCTCAACCCCCCAAGTCTCCACCGCCAAGATCAGGGCATTTCAAGCAAAGGTGACGTCTGCCATCTTGCAAGGACAAGTTGTGATCAGTCTGGTAAATTTAGACAGGGTAAAGGACAGGGCATGACAGGTGTCAATGGCCATGGTGTTCTCCACCAAGTGACCTACCCAGGCGGTAACAGGCCTGGCTAACTGACATCCCAGCCCAAGCTGTGCAATGTCGATGAGATTGGATGAGGAAGGAAGGCGCCCCACAGGAGGCACACGCACATAGGCGCTCACTGAGGAGTTCCTGAACCACACCAAATCCTTGTTCTGAACTAGTTCAAGGATTTGCGCCATGGGCTAAACCTGAAGGGCAGCCCTAACCTCCTGATAGTTGTTTTCAGACTGTTTGTTGAGCCAGACCGCGTTAATAGCCATCTGGCTGTAGGGGCCAAGGACTTGCTTGGAGCAATTAGGCACATGATGGGTGATAGTCACATTATCCAGCCCCATGTCAGCAAAGGTCTCTTCAATAGCCACACGAGGAACCAAGGTGTCCTCTGTGGGGTTGTCTGCACCAAAACAATCTGCCGCCTCCTGTGCTGTGCACCTTTGCTTGTCAACAAGAGCTTTGGAAGCCGCCTGAATGGCAGCTGTGTCACAAGCAGCCTGGGCCATCACCTCCTGTAAGGCCTGCTTGTTGCTGGTTGGTAAGGACACCTCCGCTCTGTGGGCCAGGTCACAAAGAAGCTGGTGCTGGGTGGCTGGGGAAGCAGGGCAACTTGGAGGGCTGCAATCTTTAGGATTTGGACGTGAACTTGATCCTTCTTGGGCCTCAGGCTCTGAAGGCTTGGGCGTTTTGGGCTGAGGAGCTTTGAAACCGTCATCCTCCTCGTCTAGTTGGAGGTACCAGCGCCCCTCAGCAGTGTGCACCCAGCTGGGCGCAATAGCAAAGGCCACGGAAGTTAGCGGGGCTTGCATAATATCTTGCGGTCCTCCTCTGGGAGGTCTTCCAATAAGTTCTCTTATCTTTCTACAGAGGAGCCTACCCCCTGTTCAAGGGCCTCAAGCTTGGCTTGACAAAGAGCAGTTAGCGCGGCCTATAAAGAGGCAGACAATTTGCAGACGCGGCAGGCAGCAGAAGATAATGACATTTTTAACTAAGGGAAATCATTCAGGACGCATCTATTTATACCTGATTTTACCCAATTAATTTGGCTTGATGATCATTGGGTGATTTTTTATGACTCACCCCTCTAAGTCTATTCCCCGATTATCATTAGGCCACTTGATAATTGATTGGCTGTTTTAAATTGGTTTCAGGTGAACATCCACTTGTCATTATGAGGGCCTCAAATTTCCTTTTTTGGATGGAGCCCCATTCTGATCCGGGGGTATGTGGTGCAGGGTGCCACTCCCTAGTATTGCCTTATCTGGACTGGTTTCTTATTTGGAGAAGTATAAGGGGAACTGCTGCCCTTTTTTGTAATCTATCCTGTAGAGTAACCCTCCAAATTACATAGCGTCAATTCTGATTAGAGACCAATTGACGCGCCTGCAGCTAGCTGCAGATGCATCAATTGGTGACCCATTGGAGTGAGTTTTCATATGGCAATTAGTGACCAATTGGAGCATCTGCAGCTAGCCGCAGATGCATTGATGATTGACCCATTGTTTATCCCACTATGTAAATTGGTTATTCAATCTTCTGCCCATCTTTCTGCCAAAATTTGAACTTCAAAGAGAGTAGTCTGAAACCCTATTCTACACTCAATTCCCTAAAGACAGCCCTACTATTGCTGCAACTACCTGACCCCAGATCACATGCCTAAATGTTCCCTTCTTGCCCAATCTAACTCCTTTCCCTCTGAATATTCCCCAAAATGTTTCAGCTCTCCAATAATAAGCTCATTGCCTGAAAGTCTAGACCCTAGTCAGCATAGCTCCCCTTTTCTTTTCCCTTCTCTCCCTCTAAGTATAAAAAGACCCCAAGAGGTCCCCAATAAACAGAATCATTCACCATAAACACATAATAATTGACTTACAAATCTTAGACTACTTGCAGAGCCCAAAAATAAAGGTTCTGTTGAGTAAGAAGAATTTAGTCATGTTGTGTGTCCAGTTGCTCAGCTACACTCAACCCATCCCTAACACCTTTGAGCACCACAAGGCCTAAAAAAAGATGACTTGAAGTCAAAGAATTTTATGTTAATCTTTCATATTTAATGAAAGATGGTGAGCTGTATGTTTCACCTTTGACATTTGAGGATGTTAAGGAGTACTCCAAAAATAAATTATTGTGAAAAGTTCTGCACAGATGACAGAGAAACAAAGAGGGCTGATACTACTAAAGGATTGGTAGGACATGTTCATGAAATTAGACACATAAAAAACTTATATTTCACATAGGGTAAATAGTCTTTTAAATACAACAACTTTTTTTCTAAAAATAACTAAGAAATTAATTAATGTGTCAAAGATAGGGTAATAGCAACTATAGCTTTGGGGCTTCTATTACTCTCCCACGCAACTCATATATTTGATTCTTGGCTTATTAAAATAGAAAAAAGGGTTTTAGCAAAAAAAATACAGTTAATAAAAATAAATGTTTATTTTTATTTTTATTATTTGTATATTTTACACTCTTAAACTTTTCTTCAGTAAACTAAGCATTATATTAATGTTTGAAAACATAAGTTTATGACTTAAATGATACCAAAGAAGTCAAAAGGCTTTGAAATGCTTAAGCTGATGCCTTGGCTTAATCTAACAAATAATGATAACTGTTGTCAGTCATATTGTCAATCTGACAAACACGTTAAAATTGTCTATACCAGGTTAGTTGCAGTTCAGGATTACCATAAAATACCCTTGATGAGGTATCTACTTATTTTGCTTGATTTGAAAAGCTGGAACAAAGTAAGAGTCCAAATAAATCTTAAAAGAACTAAGAGTATTTAGAATCAAAAAGGTATTTTTTATCCTTGAGATATTGGGCCTTTTATAGGAAGCATTGGAGATAGAAATTTGGGCATAAATAGAGGTGGCAGTACTTAATTGATTACAGTATGAGATGTGGTGATCCACTAGATGCATTGCACTTAATTTGCATGTTTTAAGTGCAGGAAGCATCAAGATTGTCACAGCAGATATTGTTTAAAATCCTTTTATATGATTGGATGTTTAAACTCTTCTAAGGATTTAATTGACTGATGAAAAGGGAGCTTGAAAAATTTAAAACAATACAGTTCTAATTACAAATATAAATATTAGTTTAAAGTAAGAGATGGTTGGCTTGGACATTTAGAATTGATCTATTCCAAAGTAAAGTAATAGAACATTCCACTTGGATGCATCACCTGATCCAAGTGGCTGCATATTGTTTCAGATTAAACCTTGCTTGCCACAGCTTCATCCCAAAAGAACATCAGTGGAGTAAACTAGCTATGATAAAATTATGATTCAATATAATGATTTTCATGAAATTTAGAGGATGTAGATCAATTTTTCAGATGATTCTGATCAGAATGTTACCAAACATAATGGTTCTAGCTGCTCTAGATGCTGATATATATAGTTAAGTGCTGAAATTGGGCCACGTCATAATCAAAGGCTCAGACTCAATTTGCTATTATCTAAATTTACTTTTAATACACACCAAAAACTAAAATCAATGTAGCTCAATGAATACTAAGCCAATTTTGATGGTTGATAGCTTATTTTAAAGCTTAAAATTAGCTCAACATTTTGGTGAGATTTAAAAAACCAAATACTAAATTTAAAATAATTTGTTTGGGTTTACTAAACTTAATAGTGATACTATACTTATTTAGGTTTAGTTTTTTATTTATACTTGGAATATAAAACTTTAAATTTAAATTTAAACAAATATAAGTAAAATTACCTTTTAATAAAGCAATCAAATAAAAATTTAATCAAACATGTGATAATTAATCCAAGCCTAAAAATACAATAAAATATATTTAATTGATTTATTAAATTTAACTTTACTATTGTCCTTGGACGGGGCAACCACCTGGTAATATATAGTATCATGGGAAGCCACATACTGTCCATGTACAGCATGGTAGTCATGGGGCTTTGTTGCAACCTTGGCTATGGTGTGGTAGTTGTTTTATTCACTTAGCTCAATTACAGCCTATGTTTACTAAAGACTAAGCTAGAATAGTTATCTACTTAGTATGTATAATAAATGGATAGTTAATGTAATATCAATCCTTTATTTAATAATACAAGGGAAGAGTTATATAGGGGATTTGTGATTAATCTTAAGCTACTGATTCTCTGATCAGACTTCAACTCATATTATATTGACTCTCAGCCCATTAATTGGTATGATTTTTTGATGGGCTAATTAACCCTCTGAGGTTATGACCTATTGGTCAACCAGACTAGCTGTTCATCCAAACTACAGGGTGATTCTATCTTTTGCACTAGAGTCTAATTGATGAGAGGTATTGAAGTCAGTAATGGCTAGTTTACACTAACCATATTACAACATTTCCCCCCACTAAACTAAACATTACTATGACAGAGTTTTCTCTCTTATTATGGTTAATTGTCTCAAACAAGTTAAAAAACCAGTAGTTAGATATACTGACCAGCTACAACAAAGAGTAACAGTCAACTGTACTAGCTCTAAAAAGTTGATCCCCAGGGAACAACCATGTCTATCACCCATCTTAGAATCAGAAAAACAAGAGGACTTCAACAAATTGCTAGGTGAAGAAGTTGATGCTGCCTTAAGAAGTTCAACTAGTGGCAGTGCATACCAACCAAGTACATCAACAAATACTGGTATGCAATCATCCTCCACAACTCCTAAGAAGACATCAAGGCAAACCATTACACCTAGTCAGATAAGGCATCTTGTTCCCAGCTCTGAATTGACAAGACTCAAAAACCTAACTGCAGAGGACGTCACAAGTGCTGTGGCTGTGATCCAAGAAGACCAGCACGGGCAGTATGTAAACATGGACCTGCATGTTTGCTGGGATTCAATCCCATTCCTACTGTATGGCTTCTGCTAGCTGCCTTCTGTGTGGCTAATATATGCTGCATCTGCACAAATTCTCCTTCAGTTACGTCTAGCAATAGAAGAACTTTCACCTTAATAAAGTGTTGCAACATAATTATTTTTCTTTGTCCCTTATATGTCTTATCTTCCTTCTTGTTTCAAATAGTGTAACAACCCATGGATTATTTTCATTAGGTTTTTCTTTTTCTGAGTTGTTACCCATAAAGAGGTCTATGCTTGACCACTTGGAGTCTTGTGCATGTATTGCACATGAACTTGAGTGATTAGTTGGCCTGTTTTCAGATCCTTGAGAGTGTAGCTATCTACTCCCACTTTTGGGACCACCTTGACCAGGCCTTGCCATAACAAGGCAAGTTTGCTTTCACGGCTCTACCCTTGGTTGCTGTAGAAGTATACCAGGCTTTCTATATTGTATACAGGAAGGGCCAGGCAAGTCTATTTTGCACAATCTATGTCCTTTTCCTTAGTTGCCAAATTAGTAGTGTATGCTTCAGACTGTAATTTAATAAGCATCTGAGCTAGTTTCTTCAAATAAGTGTTGGGAGGGGGGGGTTGCTAAAGTTAGCTAGACTGTACAGGTGAGGAGGAAGACTAGGTTGTTGTCCATACAATAGCTGGAAAGGACTTTTCCCAGTGTCTCTATGAAACCCTATGTTGTAAGCAAAGATAGCTGCCAGAAGATATGTATCTGATTCTGTTTTGTGCTGATGACTTAGCTTCCTTAGAATCTGTACTAGGCTCCTGTTGGTTCTTTCTACCATTCTGTTTTTCTGTGGATGGTATGATGTTGAAAGGGTACCTTGAATACCCATTTGTTTTTTTAGTCTTGTAATCATACAGCTGGTAAGATTGGAGCCATTATCAGTTAAAAAAGTTTGTAGACACCCATGCTTATAGAGAATATTCTCAAGTATAAACTTGGCTGTGGTTATGGCAGACTGGTTTGGAATAGCTCTAGTTTCTACCCTCTTTGTCAGTTGGTCCATGGCTACTATCACAACTTTTTATTACTTGTTATGATGGATAATGGTCCAACTACATCAATTTTCTACTGTATGAAATGCAAACCCAGGTCTAATCAGTTGATGCTGATAGTGAAAGACCTTGGGTTGTTCTATATTACAGTTGTGGCAAGTAGCTAGCGTTTCTGCTACGTCAGAGTACATTCCTTCCCAATAGCAATGTTGCTGAAGCAGGTTGAGAGTCTTCTGGATACCACTGTGGCCTACAGTACAATTTGCAGATACCAATGTGTCAGTGTGTAAGGATGGTTGGATGTAGGTCAACCATTTTCCTTTTATACCTCTTGAAAAGCTGATTATCTTTAACATGAGTGTCCACCTCAAGAGTTTTTGTAATTTTCTGAATCTTGAGTGGCTCCTACCCCCCTCAAAAAAGGCTTCAACATCAACTTATTGTACAGATCATCCTCTGCTGAGGAAACCAAGGCTATGGTAGGGAGACATGAAAGGCAGTCTGTGTTCTGATGCATAGTGCCAGCGCAATGGATTATTTTGTAGTCATAAGCCTGCAGTTTAATAGCCCATTGTGCCGGTTGTCCTCTGGTTACTTCAGGGTTTTCAACCATTTAAGTGACGCATGATTAGTTACCAACAAAAGTTGTACTCTGTGGAGGTATACTCTGAATTGTTGGTAAGCATAGATAACTGCCAGACATTCTCTCTCAGTGACTTTGTAATTTTGTTTGTGGCTATTAACTGTGCAGGAACAATACCCCACAGGATGATTCTGGTTGTTATTGTCCAGCTGAGAAAGAACAGCATCAACTATGCCAAACTAGATTCTGTATGTGCAATGAAAGGGAAATCAAAGTAGAGTATGAAAGTACTGGCACTTTTATCAATGTGGCTTTTAGGTCCTTGAAGGCTTTCTGGAATCCTGCTGTCCATGAAAATTTAACTTCATTCTTCAACAGGTGAAAAAGCGGACCTCCTAGACCTGAAAAGTTTGGTATGAGCCTTCTGTAGTAACCAATCATTCCCAGGAAAACCTGCACATCTTTTTTCTGGTAGGTGTTTGCATGTGTGTGATAGCTTTGACTTTAGAGAAGACAGGTCATAGGCCATCTTTATTGATTATGTAACTGAGGAATTCCAGATGTTCCTTAAAAATGTTGCACTTCCTTGGCTTCAACTTGAGGTTAGCTGCAATGAAGCGTTGGAACACTGTGTTCAAGTGTTCCAAACGCTGACCAAAAATCCAGGAAAAGATATTAATGTCATCAAGGTAGACCAGTATGCAAGACAACTTAAGGTCTCCCATTACAGCATCCATGGCCTGCTGGAATGTTGTGGGGGAATTTTCAAGTCCTTGTGGCATTCTAGTTGGCTGTAAAAGGCCTTGCTCTGTTATAATGGTGCACTTTTCCTGGTCTGCTACTAGAATGTCAATCTGCCAGTATCCACTGATCAGATCCATTGCGCTGAAGTATTTTGTGCCACTCAGTTTATCTAGTGTATCATCAATGCGTGGCAAGTGGTATGAATCCTTTTTTGTGACTGAAGTCAGCTTGTGGTATTCTATTACCATGTGATTGGATCTTTCCTTCTTCTTTACAATTAACAGAGGCAAAGACCAGAGGCCCTTGCTGGGAACCAAAAGGCCAGAAGAGAGCAGTTTTTGTAGCTCCTTGTTGACAATGGCTTGGTTGGCCAGGCTGTGTCTTATTGGTCTAGAGCGTATAGGAGCAGTACCTTGTGTATCCAATACATGTTCAACTCCTAGGGCCTTCCTTAGGTTGTTATTGTGCTCTTCAGAGACATATCTGTACTTCTCAAAGAGGCTTAATTCCTGGTCCTTTTGATCTTCTGTTATTCCATTGAGAGATTTGTGCGGAATTAGCAACAGGATGCTAAGCTGGTTGCAAGGTAGCGCAAACTCACTAAATTCACCCAAAGGGGTTATGTTCATTAGAATGGAATTATATTCTAATTTTATGTAGCCCAGAAGCTGATATTTCTTCACCTTCAGTACTTTATCAGATAGATTACCCAGGAGCACAAGGATTTCTTCTGACAAAGGCATGACAATACTGGGTAGAATCCAAGGTTCTAGCCGTGAACCATTATGGAGTCCAGCTACCTTGCCGTAAAATCCTTTTGGGAAACTGGGACAGAAACCTGTGTTATGGATCACTTGAGACCCACCTGAGATGGAGAATTCACTGGATGAATATAAGGGGATCCCTTTGTACTCCTTTGTAGCCAGTGGCGGGGTCTTTATTTTGCGCTGTTGCATAGTATACGCTACTGGCATGTCCCCATTGGCATACTCCATATTATTATAGTATGTTTTCTTGGTAGTAAGGTCTTTTGATCCATCACTGTGATAAAACATAGGCACATAATGGTCCAAAATACTGAAATTACTGTCCTATGATTGATGATAGTTCTGTAGGTAGCCATGAAACTTGCACCAACCAAAATGTCATAGCTTTCATTTTGCAACACTATTGCTGGCGCAGTCACCACCAACTTACCAAATCAAAGTGGTAAGGAGGAATAGGCACCCAATACCTTTGTTCTTTCAGGGCCTTCAGTACCAAACTCCTTGTTATAGTCCATGTCAGATGCAAGCTTCAGCTTCTTCACTAATCTGGTTGACACAATGTTTCCAGGAACTCCAGAGTACAAAATTGCTCTTACCCTGTTCTTGTGGACCACTAGCTTGATATAAGTGCAGTCATGTCTTTCTTTGTAGTTGGGAGATTTAATCTTGATAACCTTGTGAATGTCTAGCCCTTTGAACTAAGAGAGAAATGACTCTAGCGCAGTTGTTAGCTCGGGCTTCAGAGATTTTAAGGTATCAAAGTTTGTGGAGACTTGAAACAATCTCAATAGGTGAGACAACCTTTTAACACTGTCACTTTTGTTGGTGACTTCAGTGTATGGCAAGGAAAGTTGCTCATCATAAGTTATAGAGACAGTTTCAACAGCCTCTTGGGAAGGCAGACTTTCTGTACAAATTTCCTGCTTCCTGATAACTGTGTTGACAGCTAATACCCAATGTAGAAAATCTTCATTTATTTATTTCTTATTGGGCAAGTATCTTTGGGACAGGCTTATTGATTTGGCAAGCAGCCTTTGCAGTAAGGAATGTCAGGATCTGGGTTAATAGTTGGAGACAGGGATTACTGTTGGAAGTCAGGGTTTTCTTCTCAACTTGACTGCTTAGCAGTTTTTTGTCTCCTCAATATCTCCTTCTCTTTCCTCTTTTTCCTTTATCTGCTTGTCATCTTTGCTTTCTTTGTGTTCCAAGTGACAGACATTGGCCTTGGGTTGCTTGCAATCCAAAGAGAAATACCCTAATTATCCATACTTTTAACAAGTACAATTATTTGTAGTGTTGTTGTTTGAGGGTGTGACAACAGTTTTTGACTTCTTCAAGGGATTTTTCTCCCAACTCTTGCCCTTGGAGTTTCTTGATGAAAAGATTGTGGACTTCTTATAGTCTGGGAAGGGGACTTTGAACTTCTCTTTAAATGATCCCAAGTGATGCATTAGCTCTGGAACAGCAACTGTGGTAAGTTTGACTCCCTGGTTTTTGACACTTTGTCAAGTACCAGGGAGTCAAGTGCCACATATGCAAATCTATTAGTATTTTTGTCTTAACTGATTTTAAGCTAACTTTTCTAGTAAAATAGGAGTTCAAAACCAAAAAACGAGATTAAATTTACTCAAATTCAACCCTGTTTAATAAATCAATTAGGTAAAAAACAGGTTTAAGGGGAAAATTATAAGTAAATTTACTAATAGAAATGAAAAAAAGCTTGTATTTGACACTCTAAAAGAAAAAGTGGCCAGATTGACACTTTTTAAGTCAAATACTAATTTTATTAAAAAACACATATGCACTTATACAAATTTATTATTTACTATTATATGTTTATAATTAGTGTTCATAGGCATTGATTAAGCTCCCAAGCACCACTCTACTGAATTTAGTGGTATAGAAATTAATCAAATACCCCACTTGTTTTACATTATGTCATTTCTGGGTTTGTGGATTAAGTGGTGCCACATAATTTAAGCCCAATTTATTAAGAGATTTCATATGTAATTTATAAAAAAACAGAAACTTAACTCCCCCTCTGTTTGACTCTATCCACTTACCACATTATTGGTTTTGTATTTAACTAATAAAAGGCTTGGAATTAAGGCTAAATTAATAAGTGATGCACTTGAGAGCCACCAGACACCCATCCACTTAATACTTTAACTTTGGGATTAATACAGAGAGCTTCTTAGCGTTTTAACCAACACTATGGTAAATAATTCACTCCCAGCTGCTCCCAGCATACCTTAATCACTAATAAACACATTGCCACTCATTTACTTTTTTAACTTATGTTTTATTTTTTATTTTTTATTTTTGAGCATATGAAACTGCCTTGCTTTTGGGTTAACTTTCGAACTTGTTTTAAATTTAAGCAAGTTTTATATGTAAAAAACATAGTAAATTTTATTTTTCTGCTCAACTCTGGCATACTTGACAGTGAAAATTCAGCTTTTCCAAGCTGATCAACAGTGCCAAACTTGACACTTTACCATGTTTTGAATTTTTAACTCCCAATAAAAAAATTCCACAGATTTTTTTTGCAATTATAATCTACTACTTTTCCTGCTACTCTCCATATAATGTTCATATTTTTTAAATTTTTAATTGTAATTTTACATTAATTTAGCACTAAGATGTTATGGTGAACCTAACATCTTTGATGCTTCATCATAAATTCACTTATTTTCTATGTTTTAACCTTTATATCTATACTTTGAGTTTCTATTTTGCTTCTATTTACTTTATGTTTTTTTTCTTGATAAATAAAACTTTATTTGCATACTTTTCATTTAACTTTTACTTTGCTTTACCTCTGTGTTTCATATTTTTACACTGTTTTATTTACAAAACTAAACCTTTCTTTAGACAAGATCAAACAAGAACAGCCCAAGCACCAAGCCTCCAAGGGCTCCAAAGAAACTGCCTCCACTCCCAAGCATGCCAGGAAGCCTGCAAAGGCAAAGTCTCCAACCTCATCTCCTCCCACTCCATCTCCTCCTACTCCTGCCCCTCCAACCTCATCTTCCACATCCCCTTCACCTTCCTCAAAAATTCCTCCCCCAATAAATCTGATGGTGATCTTACCAACCACTCCTTTTACCACTCAGATGCCAACTCCAAGCCCACCAAGGAGCAACGTACCAAGAAGTCAAAGGCTGCCAAGGAGCCCCCCTCTTCTTCTGGTAAGAAAAAGGAGGCATTCAAGCAGGCCTCAAAGAACCCTTCCCCTCCCCCTCCTGATGGCTCTTCCCCCCTCCCTCATCTGATCCCCAAGATGAGCCTGAGGAGTACTCCAAGAAGTTCAAAGCTTCTGGTCATGTGGCTTAGGATCCACTGGCCATCCATAATATCTGCAATGTGGACGGATAGTTCAAAGTCCCCAAGCACTTCCCCTGTTACTTCCCAATCATGTCTGTAAAGGGTGGCCCTGATTACGTTGCAGATAATTACATTTTCAATTGTAATAATCAAAAACAGTAAACCAAAAGCAAGCACTTTTTATGTGAGGATAAGACTTGTGGGACCCAGCTGAACACCAAGGGTTGGGAGCAGGTTACTGCTGAGAAAGGGGAGCACACTTTTGAGCCCCCCCCCCAATCACCTGATCACTTTTATGCTGAAGTGGTACCTTGTCCAAGTAATCCCCACCTCTGCCAAACTCTGTGCTTCAGATCTGGCCATCAAGGACCTTCAACACCTACAGCCCAACAATCTTAAGTTGGTGCCCATCCAGGAGCAACTTGTTAAGTTCATAAGCAATAAGTGTATTGCCGCCAATTCCCCTCCCCCCAAGGCTTTGGATGTCCTTTCAGAGCTTACGCTCACCCACAAGCTCAAGCAGCTTCCAAGTGGGGAGAGCTTTCTCCTCCATGACAATGGGCCCAGCAGCAATGAACGCATAATCTGCTATGCCACCCAGCAGAACCTGCTGGAGTTAAAAAGGGCTTCAACCTGGCTAGTTGATGGTACCTTTGCCACTTGCCTCCAGATGTTCAAACAGCTCTGGATGATCCATGTCCAGATTGACATCCAGGTGATTCCACTTGCTTTCTTCCTTCTCCTTGGGGCCCCTGAGGCCATTTACACACATGTGTTCTCAATCCTTTGCCTAGCATTTTCCCTCCTTTCAGACAACAAAAACAATGCCAATAAGACCCCCCCACACAAACCTGTGCCAACTCTCCTGCCGCTGACAAGGACCAGGCCACCCTGGACTTGGAGGAAAAGGTAATGCTGAGAGCTCTGGGGCCTCACATTTGCATCATGGACTTTAGGCCTACTCAGTTCAATACATTTAAGTAGCTGTTAGCAGGGAGGTGCAGGGGTACCACTTCTGCTTCTGCCAAGCAGTTGCTTGGAATGTGCAGGCGCATGCTGAGATTAGTAGGTTGAGCCAGAGGGACACTTTGGACACCTGCAAATTTGTGCTTACACAATCTAGTGCCTTGGCTTTTTTAAAGCCAGAGCACACTGTGCAGGGGTTTGAGGTTTCTCAAAGGATCCTTACGTAGTAAAGCACTTGGAGTTTAAGCCTTTCCTTGAGTACTTTGAGCCCCAGTGAATTGGGAAGGTTGTCACACAGAAGCAAGGTAAGTCCTGCGCCAAGGCCAGCTGGAATGTTCACTGGCCAGCCATCAACAGGGAGCTCAAGACCACCTCAGCGCTAGAGGCTTATCACAAACACCTCAAGGCTAACTTTGGGCTCCACCCAAAATTCAATAAGTTCTTTTCCCTCCTGCAGCACAAGCAGGAGAAAACCATCTCCAAGCTGCGTGACTTGGCCAACTGTGTCCCCCCACCAAGCCAACCACCTGCTGTACCCTCTTCACCAAGACCATCCAGGGTGCAGCCAAGTGCATGTATAAGGCCTCTGAGCTTAAGAAGCAGCTTGATCTTATTGCCACTGCCCTCCTGAAAGGAGCTAAAATGAAAAGGGGAAGAAGGATGAAGAGTAAACTTGCTTTCTTGCTTGCTTTTATGGCTTTAACTTTTAACTTTTCAGCTTTAATTTTTACTTTTTAGTTTCAATCAATTAGATTTTACTTTTAATTTTTCTATTTTTTATTTAATTAGATAGTACTGATTATTTTGTGTATATATGGCAAGTTTGATATGAATAGTTATAGTTGAAAGTGATTTAAATATCTTAATTTTTGTTATTTTACTAGTAAAACATAAGATATTCACATTTTTACTTTTATGAACTATATCAAATAAATATCAATATTTCTTCATATTTTGCACAATGTTTATTGTTGTGTTTATTCTTGGTTCATTGGAATTCTATTTTTTATGGTAATCAAAAATATTTTTGTAATAATGAGTTTAAATTACATAGTAAAATGAGAAATAGTTGATTATTTCTCCTTATTATCATTGGGTAAATACACTTTTTATTAAATTTTTGAGTTTTATGGGGTTACTTTAGTATACCAAAGCTGTAAGGCTTAATTTTTTATATTAAAAGATTTTATTACATCAAGATCTGTTAATTAAAAAAGTGTCAATTTCCTGTTGTCAATCAGGGAAAAATCTAAATCTCACTTTACTATAGTGTCAAGCACCAGGGAGTCAAACTTACCACAGTTGCCCTGGAACTGTTTGGTCACCATAAATACCAGACTTAAGTTCAATAGATAGTTGCAATTAGGGCGTACATAATTTAGAAGATCTCCTTTCACATCCACAAAAGTGGCTGCTCCCATAGAGATCAAGGGTTGGGCCTCAAGGTAGAATTGTTCCAAGAACTACATAAGGGTTTCCCCTTTCTTTATCTTCCCTTCTGTGGATCCCATCTTGCAACAGAAAAGGGCTTCCTTATTGAAAATTTCCACAATTAGAGCTCTAAACACATTATTATAGGTCCATCCCTGCTCTGGAAGTCTTGGCATAATTACCATTTGTGTTTCCAAATATAAACAGTTAAAGATAGTTGTGTTTTTCATGGCATCATCCACACCATACATCAAGTTATTGTATAGGCAGAGGAACATGTGAACATTTGCTTTCTTGTCAAACTTAGAAAAAATTTGTTGGTTTGAAGTTCTGAATCACAGAAGAAGTACTAAAGTTGTAGCTTCTTCTGGGTGGAGGTGAGGTATTCCTCAGGTTCAAGACGTGCAATTGTGCCTCAGACACTGCATCTCTTACATTGTTGCTGGTCCAGAATGTTGAGGCTGCAGCCCTAGATAAAATTGTCTTGCTACTGTCCTTACTGGTTCTGTCACATAGACCTTCTGCATGGTCCGGCTTATATTGTCTTCATCACTCTCATAGCTATGAAAAGAGCAATGGTCTTCCAACAGCGCCTGGCTGTTGGTAGAGAGGACAATTTGGCTTCTTCTAGAAGTGACCTGTGGCTCTGACTCCAACCCTGTCTGGTGTGGGTAAATTTGGAGTAGTTGCTTCACTTGACCTTGTAGTAGCTGAATATTGCTGTGTTACAATTGTACTTTTCAAGCCAGATCCAAAATTGTCTAATTGGCTACATGTAATTTGTCTTCAAGCTTCTCAATACAAGATTCCTGTCTTTTGAACAACATGCTGTTCTTTTCCTGTGCAGCCATTTGGCTATTACCTAGCCTTTTCAGGTTGCCATGATTTTCTTCTGTGTGATTGTGATTGTGGTCAATCCTCTTTAGAAGCTTTGAAAGTTCTGTGTATAAGTGACTACAATAAGAAAGAGATTATTGAATGCATTTGTCAATCTTGCTAATGTGCTCATATAGCTTCTCCATGTCCCACTGGACAATGGCAGAGGCTTCCTTGTTAGGTTCTATAGAAGGCCCATCCTTGATCATTCTCACCAAACAATGGAGCAACTTGACTTCACTGCATAGATAGCAAAAAGTAGCTTCTGCTCCCTTGACGTGGTGGGTTACCGTGCAGAGCCAATTATTGTACACCCCTTTGTGCTCTAGTATGGTCCCAAGCATTGTGGTCATATAATTGATCAGGAGTTCTTTGAGCTGTGCAGCCCAAGTAACAGTGTAGTTCTGATGACCAGCCAAACTATTAATCTGATGACTAATGTTGGATATAGAACCTATGAGCTCATTGTAAAGGCATCAAAGGAAAGCCTGTTGGTTATTGATCAAGTTTCCCTGATGTAATAGGAGAGAGTTGATACCCCAAATGAATATAATTGTGGCAAATTGCAGGATGCGCAAAGCTATGTATGTACTACTTTGCTTGTTTGATTGTCTTCATCTGTACCTAAAGCTGGTTGGGAGTGATCCCAGTGAAGCTCCTGATTTTTCTTTGGCAGTTGTGCCATATGATGGCAATACCGCCAAATTCTTGTGAGCTTCCCTGTTTTGATAATCACTGCGGTCCATGCTACCTATAGCCTGCTCCAGCTGCTGCTGGGTAGGCTCAGCATTCCCATCCACTCCAAGTGGAACTGGAACGTCCAGATGCAAGGTGAAGTGGACCTCAATTTGACAGGGATGTTGCATATCAGTCATAAATTGACTAAAGGCAACAAATTTTCTGGGTAGACTATCCCTTGTGCCAGCAAGGCAGTTGATCTCTGTAAAGAGCCCATTGAGGTGGTCTTGCAGATGGCAGATGAAAGCATGGAGAAGGTTATCTCCATTCCCTCCCCAGGCAAAAGACAAGTCCCTGGCAGGGCAACAAGTTCTATTGGGCTGTTGCATGCTGAGTGAGTACTAAATGTTACAACCTTGGCTATGGTGTGGTAGTTTTTGTATTCACTTAACTCAATTACAACCTATGTTTGCTAAAGACTAAGCTAGAATAGTTATCTACTTATTATGTATAATAAATGGATAGTTAATGTAATATCAATCCTTTATTTAATAATACAAAGTAAGAGTTATATAGGGGATTTGTGATTAATCTTAAGCCACTGATCCTCTGATCAGACTTCACCTCATATTATATTGACTCTCAGTCCATTAATTGGTATGATTGTTTGATGGGCTAATTAACCCTCTAAGGTTATGACCTATTGGTCAGCCAGACTAGCTGTTCATCCAAACTACAGGGTGATTCTATCTTTTGCACTAGAGTCTAATTGATGAGAGGTATTGAAGTCAGTAATGGCTAGTTTACACTAACCATATTATGCCAGACTTATCCAAGTGATTGTTCCTCTTAAGTCATGAGGCTTGTCCAAGTTGTGTTCCTCTTAGGATTCAAAATGTTTGATCCCCATAATAGATGATTGAATGATAGTAGTGCCACTGATTTATTGATCAGCCAGGGAGTCTTTTTGAGGAGTCCCTCAGGGAATTGCTTTCTTGAGAGGGAGTAATCAAAGATGTTGCAACACTAGTAACAAAAAGAAACTTATTTACCAGTGACTTTTATAACTAGGAAGAAAATAAAAGAGAATTATTTGTTTATACACAAAAATATTATTAAGTTTTAACAATACTATTAAAATACATATAGTTTTACACCTGGGAATCTCAAGGATAGCTTTTTATCATCACACTTTTCAAGGATAATAGTATGTTTTTATCCCAAACTATAATTATATATCTTTAAACAGAATATGACAAATATAGCTTGATATTTTTAATTAGGGGATTTTTTACATACTTGAATTACGCTTAAGGTAAAAATATATAATAAACTTTTTCATTAAAAAAGGTCGCGCCGGGGATCGAACTCGGATTACAGGAATCAGAATCCTGTGTGCTAACCATTACACTACGCAACCGCCCTTTATTGAATGGACAAGATTTTGGGGTGTATTTATAACCTTTCAAAGAAAAATATTTTACGGATCAAATTTTTTTTACAAAAATAATTACAACCTATTATATAAAAAATAGACAAAAATTAAAATAAAAGGATACCACAATATAAAATTTTGATATATTCAATTTTTTCTGTTTTAGGCTGTTGTATTTTCAACAAGCTAACATGAATTTTTATCTAAAGATTTTTTTTAAAAAGTATGATATTATTAAGAAATTATCCAATTTTAATCAATTAAATCAAATTAACGAAATTTAAGGCGATGTTTTTATAAACTAGTTAAGTTCAAAAATCTCAAAGCAACCTCTTTTTTTCAGTTTGTGCCTGAATAATATTCCATAAATGTGTTATCATTGATCGTAAATTCAATTTTTTAAGATTTAAACCAATATACATTAATTAAAATCAAATATATTTAAAAGATTTACATTATGCCAGAGGCTCTTATTTACGTTAAACATTGTAAAATGTAAGATTTTTCCCTCTTTAAATTTTATTTACCTCAAAAATTGATTTAAAAGCCATCAAGAATAAGCCTTTTTAAACATAATCCAAGCTCAATAGATTTCTTAGATAAAATGCTGCTGTCAATTTTTTTTTTCAAATGTCTTACTGTCTACACAAATAACATAATTGATATCTTGGGCAACAGTGCCCATGTTGCATTGTCCACTGTTGACTCAAAAAGTTAATTCTACTAATATCTGTGCTAGTTGTTTTAGCTTAATTAATTTTTCTCTTAGCTCTTGGAGGTGCAAACCCAGAAAACACAACAAAATTGCGGCCATTTGTCCCTATTTAATATTAAGCTGAATTTAAATTTATACTAGCCCAATTTTTCCTTTAATTTTTACTAGTAATTTTATTTTTTATAAAGTTGTTTTTCATAATGTAAAAGTGTCAATGTCAACACTTTTTAAGACTAACTTATTTTTAATAATTTAACTGAAACATCTACAATAAAAATATTATAAGTACACTTATTTTTTTATTAAAGTAATATATAGAAATAACTATAGCACATATAGCAGATTTTCAAAAAGATTCATCTTATAAATTTATCTGTGACACTTAATCCAACTTTAATATCATAAACAGATTTGTGGCTAATGGTGATCTCATAATTCAAGCCTGTTTTACTATGTGATTTACTATAGAATTTATTATCAATAATAATGTACACAATCAGGGATATCAACTATTTGTTTGTGATCAATCACTGGGGTAGATTTAAGTAAATAGAAGCGGTACAATTAAGCCTAAATTAATATACCACCACATATTGAGGATCTCATCAGTTGTGAAGTTGACACTACCTTTTTCATACTTGAATACAACTTCTTAACTACTTTCACTATAAATAATGGTAAAATATCATAGTTCTACCCCCTAAACATTTTTTTAATAAGGAAATAATTAACTTTAATGATTTATAACTTATTTTATATGTTTATTTTTTTATTTTAGTATATGAAAAAATAATATCAAAAACAGTTAATATTAGCTGGTTTACTTAACTTTAATTGAGCATACCATAAAAAACATAGTGATTTTTTAAAAATGTTGACAGTGCCAATGCTGTTTTTGTTAGTGTTTATAATTTCCCTAATTGACAGCAGGAATTCAGCATATTTTTGCTTATTGTCTTTCATAATGTTAACACTTTTCACTTCTAATATATAAAACTTTATGTTTTATGTCAAAAATTCTGAGTAATGTGATTGACTTGAACACAATTCCTTTGATTAATAGACTATCAACACCTAAGCAACACCTCACCATAAATCTTAATAAAGAATTGATGTTATCCCACTGATAGATTATGATAATTGGAATATTGCCAATTACTCCAAAGCTTGATCTATTTACAAGGACATATCATTGATTGACTAATAACAAGCTAATTAGATTGAGGATTTGAGAGCATGATAAAATATTCCCATGGGACGCGCCTCTGTCAAACCTTCAATCATCTGATCTGGTTTGATCCCAAGACAGCACTCTTTATGGAAGATCAATTAACTGCCAATGCAAGATAAAAAGTACTTGTTTGAAAGGGTAACAAATACTCAAAGTTTTATGAATAATGGACAAGATGCCACTGTGACCCTGTTGTATATACATGAGGTTTGGCAATCAGTTGGAATCCTATGCCAGCATAGCATGGATTATTGACTCTGGGAGTTGAGATTAGCAGCCTGGGGAAGAGATAAGCTGACTAATAAGAGTCAGAAGCACCAGAAGATAATCCTAACAAGAGGGATAAAAGCCCTATAAAAGGAGATCTCCTAATAAGAAGATGAGCAGAACATTCACCCTTTGTAGATAGAAAATTGACAACTATATTTTAAGTGTATAACTACTAGCCACTGCCTAGTAGTCAGTAGTATCTGAGTGAGAGCATGCCACTGTCCACTTGCAGTATAGTGAAAATTCTCCTACAGGCAAGACAAGGAATTGCCAGCCTGCAGAAACCCCAGACCTGATTGATAGTTATATATTGTTACCATACAATCCCCTATCAACAAACTTATCATGCCAAATAATAAAGACAATTCATTCAAGAGCAGAAATACTGTCATTTTACACAATAAAAACATATGAAATTTTAACACATTGTATTTTTGACATTTTTCTTTTATATATTTTTAATTTTTTAAATAATTTTTTTTCTAAAATTAATAATTTTGCATATGTCTTTTAATCTTTAACTTATTGTATAAAACTTTAATGAACCAAAAACTTTTATCATTTTTTACTTATAAATTCTCAATAAAAGCCATGTAAAGTTGATTTTATTTATTTATTATGCTTTTATAGTTGTTTTAATTTGTTTTTTATAAATACATTGCTTTGTTTAAAACCCTTTTACTTATTATTTATAGGACAAAAACACTTCAAAATATGTAAAGGACATTAAGCATCCCTATAAGCCCACCAAAGCCACCAAGAAATAGGCAGCAATCACCAAGAAGACTGCCCCAAGCCTTCCCCAAAGCCCTCTCCCAAGCTCTTCCCTGATCAGAGCCCATCTCACTCCACTTGGGAAGAGGATATGATTTCCTTACTGATCACAGCTTTTATAACTTGGCTTCACATGAGGAGCACCACAAAAAACCCCTTCTTCCCATCAGCAAGTTCCCCTGGTGCAAAATCATCAGAAAATTATTTGAAGCCCCAGCCTGACTACTTTACTGGCTTCAAAAATGCTCCTGCTGGCCCATGAGACCCTGTGTTGGCCCACAAAATTTGCAATGTTGATATGAAGTTTAAGGTTCCTTCCTCTCTACCCAAGTACTTTCCTATTATGAGTGTTAAGGTTGGGCCAGCCTGGTAGCCAATGGACACATCTTTTCTTGCAATAACACCAACCAGGGCTTTAAGAGCCAGCATTACATCAGCAAGTACTGCTCTTGCCCAATGCAGCTAAACACCAATCACTGGGAAAAGGTGCAAACCATCAAGGGCAAGCAAAATTGCATAATGCCCAACACCTTCATAGCCTGTATCCTCAAGTAGTATATTGTCAAGGTGATGCCCACCATCAAAGATCTTTTGCCCACCCAGCTGGCTGTGCTTGCCTGCAAGTACCTCTCCCCTACCAAATTGAAGAGGGTTCCAACCCACAGATAGTTGGTTAAGTTTGTGAGCAATAAGCATCAAGCTTCCAACCCCCTGACCAAGAGTGCCACCAATGTCAAGGAGCTAGTTCTCTCCAATGCCCTCAAGAAGACATAGGATGAAAAGATGTTACTGCTCCATGACAATGGGAAGGAAGTGAAGGATAAGATCATAGCCTACACCAAAAATCAAAACCTGGAGCAGCTGAAGATTGCTACCACTTGGTTGTGTGACAGCATATTTGCTATCTGCCCAACCATCTTCAAGCAGCTTTGGGTACTGCATGGGCAGTTTGACGCCCAGGTAATTCATATTGTTTTCTTCCTCCTGCCTGGTGCTAATACTGAAGTTTACTTCAGAGTCTTTAAGATCATTTATAATGCTTTAAGCTCCCTACCCATCAAACAGCTCCCTTCTTTCACCCACACCACCAGAGCAAACCCTTTCTCTTCTGATAAGGATGTGTCTGCCTAAACTGCTGAGCTGTTAGCTCATGTGTGCTCACTTAGGCTAAAGGTGTTTTTATTGGACTTTGAGATTTATCAGTTCAGAGCCTTTGAGGCTATCTTCAATAAAGAAGTCCAGGGCTGCTATTCCATTTTAGGCAGGCCCTCATCAAGCATCTCAAGAGCAAGAAGTGGCTCTTTAACAAATACCTTAATGATAGCAAAGGAAAGTGCCACTTTGTCATGACACAGCTTGCTGCCTTGGCTTTTGGGAAGCCTGAGCATACTGAGCTTGGCTTGGTGGCCATCCAGGAGAATTCTTATATCAAAAAGCACTATGCTATTTTCAAGGGTAACCTGGAGTACTTTAAAAAGCAATGGCTAGGCAAGAATATGACTGCCAAGAGAGGAAAGAGTGGGGCTACTGCGTCCTGGAACTGCCTTAGTGCCTCCATGAATGGGGATATGAAGACAACTTATAGCCTTGAGGTGTGGCAGAAACACCTGAACACCAAGTTTGGGGCCAACCTCAAGTTCAAAAAGTTCTTTGAAAAGCTGCAGGAGGAGCAGGCCAGAAATTTCTCAAATTTTTGGGACCTTGCCAAACAGGTGGCCCCAAAGAAGAAGAATTCAAAGGAACAGGAGTACCAGGAGGCAGTGCAGAAATTGGTGAAGAAGAAATACAAGGTGAGAGAGATAGAGAAATACCTTGAGGACGTCACCACTGCTCTTACTGGTGGCTTTAACTGGCCTAATAAACCTTGCTTTTCTTTTCCTTTTTATTTTTTACTTTTAAACTTTAAATCTTTAATTTTTTTAAATAGTACTAATCTTTTTAGATATAAATGGTAAGTTTCAGGTATAGTTTTAAGGTGGTGGTATAAGAAATAATTTATGTTTTGTTAATTTATCTATAAAGTATGAGATATTTTTAGTTGTGCTTACTGTAAATTCAGAACCTAAAGGTAGAAATGCAGGATTGTCAAATTCTCTTGCATTAAATAACTAACTTAATGGAGTAATTTTCATACCAGAACAACTTACTTATTTATATAAAAGGATGAAAGATATTCCAGTAAGTTAGTGAGTTCACACAAAAGAATTTGACAATCCCACATTTTTACCTTTAGGTTCTGGATCTACAGTATAAAAGCATAATAAATATTTTTTAATAGTTTGTGATTGTTATAATATTTTACTTATCTTCAATTTGATTTATTAGAATTTTAATTGTTATGGGGAAATGTTTTTATAATAAAGAGTGTTTCTTATACAGTAAAATGAAAACATTGCTTATACTGTAAATTCAGAACCTGAACATAAAAACACAGGATTGTCAAATCCTTGGTCCAAATTTTGAATCACTTTTGCGGGCAACTCAGCTGAGTGAAAATTAAAATATTTAGTAAAATCAACCATTTAATTGGAATTTGTTTGGTTTATTTAAATTGGCAAATTTCAAATCCCTTGAGCAGATAACTCAACTAGCAAAAGACAAAACTCAGCAAACAAATGCAATATACATGAATCAGAAATGCGGGATTCTAATGTACAATTTGAGATTTCCTGTATATCAAACAAATCATAGACATCATGTAAAAATCAATAAATCTGAAATTGCAGGATTGTCAAATCCAAGAACCAAATTTCAAATAAAAAATGAAGTGAATTCAAAATAAATATAATTTATGGGTGTCTCAAAAAAGATGCTAAAGGATCTAGAGTGGATTTGTGCTAATTCTTTTAGGAATCATAGGCATTCTTGAAAATCACCCTATTCCATTTTAGGGCAGCTAAAAAATAGATGCTTGATTACAGTAGATTTTAAAAAACGCTAATAATAAAATAGAATTATGTATTACAATCTATCTTATCACGTTGTCTTTTCCTTGATGTGTTGATAGTTCATTTGCTGTTGATAATGTGCTTTCAATTAATTGGATAGTTTCACCTCCAGTTGCCTTGGAAATAGGAAATCAAGTTGCCTCCCTGAGACCAGCTGTGGTTGCAGAGGCAACTTGATTTCCTATTGCCAAGGCAACTGGAGGTGAAGGTATCCAATTAATTGCAAGCACATTATCAACAGCAAATGAACTATCAACACATCAAGGAAAAGACAACATGGTAAGATAGCTTGTAATATATAATTATATTTTATTATTAGCATTTTTTAAAATCTACTTCAATCAAGTATCCGTAATAGCAATGCATGAATACATAGTGTAGTAAACTGATGGTTTATCTTTCCCCCTCCTTTCTTCCTTGAAAAGAAGTTTTATGGCCCCTGGCTACGCTGAGGGCTAAAAAACTTTAAAAAATTTCTGTGTCATCAGGAGGATAGCTCATATATCATTATATGATTTTGTGCTTGCTATATTAGTGATTTAGAGTGCAGAATATTACATCATTTTCAGTTTAGACAATTTTACATTTCACTTAATTTCATGTCTAAACATGGTTGTTGAGATTAGATTTTTCATTTGATTTTATCTAGAGTGGAGCTTCTTGATTTGGGTTGATTTGTCCTAGTTTCTTACTGTACATTCAATTTGGATTCCAGTTCCTGCAATTAATATATGAGTTTACTAGTGGCATTTAAAAGTGATTTGAAATTTGGTTCTTGGATTTGACAATCCCTCAATTCCAAAAAACATAGCAAACTTAATGAAAATGGTTGATGGATTTGGATGCTTCAAATCTGATTCAAGTTAATTCATTTTGTCCATAGGAAATATGCAGTTTGACTTGAACTTTGCAAAGTGTCTATGAGTTCCCGCATTTCAAAAAATTCAAATAAAAATACAAAGAAATTAATTTAATTAAAAAAGGCTATCTTGCAAAAGTGATTTGAAATTTGGACCAAGGATTTGACAATCCCGCATTTTTACGTTCAAGTTCTGAATTTAAAGTATCTCCTTATTATTATTAATTATACCACAGTAGTTTTAAAACCTGTAGAAACAAGCAAAAATAGTTCAGATCTAAGCAAAATGAACTCAGATTTAAAAAAATTAGATCTCAATGAAATTATATTAATTTACAATAGATTTGGGTTAATTTCAATTTTGTTTACAGATCAGCTGTTTTTGTTTAAATCTGAGTTCATTTTGTTTAGATCTGAACTATTTTTGCTTGTTGCCATAGGTTTTAAAACTACTGTATGTTTTTATTGTATTTTAAAGCTCTCTGAGGTCACTTTAGTTTAATCTATTAGTATTAATTTTTTACTTATATTAAAAATGTTCAGGGTAAAATGTGACATTAATTAAAAAAGTGCCAACATCCAGATTACGTCATTATCAAAACCAAATTAACACTTTACTATAGTGTTGGCATGGATAAAGTTGCCATATCAAGAATGTCAAGATAAAAATCAAGTCAATCTAAAACAAAATAGCAATGTTTGATTTTCATATGATACAGTAGTTTTCAAACCTGTTGAGATAAACATATATTATTCAGTTTATAACACATGAACTCAGTCTAAAAACAAAATTAAAGTGGATCCAAATATATTGTAGTTTCATATAAATTCCTTGATTTTTGATTTTGTTTTTAGACTGAGTTCATGAGTTCTAAAATGAATAACATACATTTATCTTAACAGGTTTGAAAACTACTGTAACTTATAAAATAAAATCTGTTAATCAAATAATAACCAAAATAAATAGAAATTAAACAATGAATATAAATATGAATCAAAGAAGCTAAAATATAAAATTAATCAACTCTGTACTGTGAATTCAGAACCTGAATATAAAAATGTGGGATTGTCAAATCCTTGGTCCAAATTTTGAATCACTTTTGCAAGATAGCCTTTTTTAATTAAATTAATTTCTTTGTATTTTTATTTGAATTTTTTAAAATGTGGGAACTCATAGACACTTTGCAAAGTTCAAGTCAAACTGCATATTTCCTATGGACAAAATAAAATAACTCAAATCAGATTTGAAGCATTCAAATCTATCAACTATTTTCATTAAGTTTACTATGTTTTTTTGAAATTGCGGGATTGTCAAATCCAAGAACCAAATTTCAAATCACTTTTGAATGCCACTAGTAAACTCAGATATTATTTGTGGGAACTGGAATCCAGATTGAATGTAAAGTAAGAAACTATCAGGATTGATAATCTTTCCTCTCTGGAAACCTGGGCCTGGGAGCAGGAATTGAACCCCAACCTTGGACCCCCAGGCTGCTGGGCCTGTGGACTGCCTGCCCGCACTTTTCTGGGATTGAGCCCCCACAAGCTGATACTGAGAATGTTGGCCCATGCAGTGAAACAAGCCAAACCAAGGAAATTATTGCACCAAATGGAAGACTAATCACAGCGCCTAATGAAGGTACTGATTTGGCAACTATTAGCTTCATGAACTTGAAGTCTACACCAGCAACCAATCAGGAGCCAACCCAGGAAAGAGGCACGGGCCCACGGCTCAGTCCCATGACCACAACACTAAAGCAAGATAATCAGGGATCCAAATTGAGATTCTTGACCAATGAAAGAACTCCTGGGCCAAGTGTTATTTTGCTGTTTTTAGACCCAAGCACCCAGTTCCCCCAGGCCTGCCTTTCCCAATGCCCTGATGAACCCCCCCATGGAAAATGTTAAGTTTGGAGATGGGGTACTATATAGACCAAAGTACCCCACACTCCAAACTTATTGCCTTTTTGAATAAAGGTTATGTTTTTTGGCTCACACAGCTATTGCCTATTTTTGTATTTGCTATCTACCAATTCAGTTCAAGATCTCCTGCCCCACCGCCCACAGTTTCTTGTCCTCCTGGTGTACCCTTTGAACCCACCATTTTAGCAACTACCCCATGAAATCTGAATACAAGGACTACACCCCAGAAAAGATACTCAAACTTGACCCTTTGGCCTGCATACAATCTGCAGTTAGATACAACTGACAGGGCCTGTGGATATTTTCAACCCCCAAGTTGTTCAGAGGAAAATTCAACTATCTACCTGCTTACAAACTGCCCATGGAACCACCCGTGACCCCAAAACCTATGGCTGCTTCCTTGCCTAACTGCCCAACCAACCATTCTGGCAAGCTGTTTGGGATTGCATACATCACTCTCACAGGGGTGATTGAAACTATAATCCCGGCCGCCAGCCTGTGATCCTGGGTGGGAAAGTCCGCCTCCTACCTTTTTAAGTTAACTCCCCTCTTGTGGTGGGCATTGCCCGCAAAAAACCCAGCCTGGGTCACCCCTGGAAACGGCGGGCTGGGTGCCCAAGACTGGATCCCTGGCAGAAACTAGGACAAATCAACCCAAATCAAGAAGCTCCACTCTGGATAAAATCAAATGAAAAATCCAATCTCAACAACCATGTTTAGACATGAAATTAGGTGAAGTGTAAAATTGTCTAAACTGAAAATAATGCAATATTCTGCACTCTAAATCACTAATATAGCAAGCACAAAACCATATAATGATATATGAGCTACCCTCCTGATGACGCAGAATTTTTTTAAAAGTTTTTTAGCCCTCAGCGTAGCCAGGGCCCATAAAACTTCTTTTCAAGGAAAAAAGAAGGGAGAAAGATAAACCATAAGTTTACTACACTATGTATTCATGCATTGCTATTAAGGATACTTGATTGCAGTAGATTTTAAAAAACGCTAATAATAAAATATAATTATATATTACAAGCTATCTTACATGTTGTCTTTTCCTTGATGTGTTGATAGTTCATTTGCTGTTGATAATATGCTTGCAATTAATTGGATACCTTCACCTCCAGTTGCCTTGGCAATAGGAAATCAAGTTGCCTCTGCAACCACAGTTGGTCTTGGGGAGGCAATTTAATTTCTTATTGCCAAGGCAACTGGAGGTGAAGGTATCCAATTAATTGCAAGCACATTATCAACAGCAAATGAACTATCAACACATCAAGGAAAAGAAAATGTGATAAGATAGATTGTTTACATAATTCTATTTTATTATTAGCGTTTTTAAAATCTACTGTAATCAAGCATCTAAATTTTAGCCGCCTTAAAATGGAATAGGGTGATTTTTGAGAATGCCTATGATTCCTAAAAGAATTAGCACAAATCCACTCTAGATCCTTTAGCATCCTTTTTGAGACACTCATAAATTATATTTATTTTGAATTCACTTCATTTTTTATTTGAAATTTGGTTCTTGGATTTGACAATCCTGCAATTTCAGATTTTTTAAGTTTTCCATGATGTCTATGATTTGTTTGAAATACAGGAAATCTCAAATTGTACATTAGAATCCCACATATCTGATTCATGTATCCTGCATTTGTTTGCTGAGTTTTGTCTTTTGTTAGTTGGGTTATCTGCTTGAGGGATTTGAAATTTGCTAATTTAAATAAAATAAAAAAGTTGAATTAAATGTTTGATTTTATTAAATATTTTATTTTTCACTCAGCTGAGTTGCCCGCAAAAGGGATTTGAAATTTGGACCAAGGATTTGGCAATCCTGCATTTTTACGTTCAGGTTCTGAATTTAAAGTACACCAAAAAACTGGAATCATTTTTGAAACATAAAATTTTCCAATTTTTATACTATACAAACAAGGATATGTATTAAGTATACAGTAGTTTTAAAATCTATGGCAACAACCAAAAATACCTCAGATTTAAACAAAAGGATTTCAGATTTAAACAAAATCCAAGTTGCGCAAGATTCAGGATTCAAATAATTTATAAAATTTCAGTTAATAAATGGACTGTCAAACAAAAAACAAAATTTCACTAGCCCATTTTACAAAATTATATCAAACATCAAGCAGTGTAGTTCAAACCACAAACAAAATGAACTGACGCAACAAGTGAGATGAATGGATGCTGTTCTGGAGTATATTATAATCCAATCAGGATTCATACAAGGCACCAATAGAAGGACCAAAATGAAACAAAATTTGAGCAATCTAGAAGCGAGATTCCATAAGCACAAAACAAAATGAACTCACACAAGATGTGTAGTATGAGAAGCCTAAAATAGAAAAATAACAGTTTAACAGCCAATCAACAGCTATCCAATTTAGGAACAGAGGCATTTTATCCATTTTCATGGCTCCAGATTTGTATGAAAAGGGTTTGAGAACCTTCCAAATATGGACTTGAGATTACAATAAAAATAAACCATTAAATTTTAAAATTTCTACTTTTAGTGATTTTATCCTAGGTTTTTTACAATGGTTTTTACAAGCAATATCTTTGATGGCGCCAGCAGCCAAGCCAGCAGCAGCCAAGCCGGCTTCAATGGAGGCAAGGCTCAGAATGTGGAGGCATCTTTTTACACCCAAGCCTTTGAGGCAGGTAACAAGGAAGCTGACCTGTTACTGACCCGAACCCCTATGGCTTTGACTTGTTCAGTAGTCACATAGTGTCTAGCTCTGCCCCTGCTCCTGTACCCACCCCTGCACAAGATGCCCACTAACCAACCAATCAGGATGGCAACCTTGATTTGGAACAACTTCCTGCCACCAGCTAACCTGCCCCCTACAGCCAATCAGGCTTCAGCTCCTGTGGCCCAGCGCCCCAAACAACACATCATCACCACCCAAATTCTTCAGAAAATTGTGGCACTGAATCTACAGGGTCTGTCCTGGGAACAGATTGCCACCCAGTTGCAATTTACCCAAGCTACTGTCATGCAGGAATTCAACAACCTGATGAATAGGGGGATCTCATTGGGACAGCCAAGAAGCCCAAGAAGGCCCCCAAGTCACAAATATCTGAGGCATACCCAATCATGCTTGACCTCCTCCAGCAGGATCCCAAGCTTCCCTTGACCCAGGTCCAGAAGCAGCTTGCGCACCATAACATATGGGTGTCTGAGTGCATGGTGCAGCTCTGGATGTATGGGAAGGTGGCTTCCATACGGGTTCTTACTAATTTTGCCGGTGACTAATGGGATGGCTCTGAGTTTTCCCGTATGACACCGCCATCAAATCAACCCTGGTCCAATGCCTGACTAGTCTAACTGATGATGTCATGTTCATCTCCTACTACAAGCTATCAATAGCTTTTGATGATTTTGGCAAGCAAGGAAAAGCCGCCGCCAAGAATAAAAGGAAGAAGGTCAAGAAGGGGACATTCATTGGTGTATTTCTGGCTATTTCAGCCAAGGGTTTTGTCTACTATCAGACAAACCCAGATTTAATTGATGGCTACTCATACAGCAACATCCTCAATGGATTACTCAACTCCTGGGATGGCTCAAATTCCAAGTACCGGGTTTTCTTGAGCCACCAGATAGAGAGTGGCTCCACTGCCCTCAAGGCCATCCAGGGACACGGGCACCAGGCCTCAGTCTACCTCGCTGGCCATGCAGATGTCCATCTGGCTGATATTGTCTTCTTCAACATGGGATCCACATTATGGGAGCGCCGCCCTCAGGCTTTCAACAACCTATATATTGGGGTCCATGACCACAATTTTCTCTTTGGCCACCAGATGATGGCTGATTTGTTTGCACAAATGGTTTTCCATGTGAACATGGGCAACCAATCACATAAGGATAAGCGCCTTCCACCTTGGGCCACGGTCACTTACCATCATTCAGCCAATGACCAATGAGGAATATGACAAGCGTTATATGGCAGCCATCATATGAAATCCTCCTGCCTCCACCCCTGCCACCAACACCCCTCATCTGCAAGCCCAACCCACCCAATCCAAGACCCTCCAGGCCAGCACTGCCTCTACGTCTTCCTTCTTGCGTTATTCTGCCTCCTAGGCATCACTCTCCCCTGCCCCAATAAACCCCTGTCACCAAAAATTTTTTATTTATATTATCTTTTTTTGAATTTAAATTGTTCATGTTCTCTTTGTTTATAGTTGGTTTTATTCTTTATGTTCAGCTTATTTCTATAAAATCATATATTTACTATGTTGTGTATCTAGATCCAGAACACGGTTATTTTTAGCACTGAAACATAGCCCATTTTGAAAATATTAACAACAATTTGGTGATCATCTAAATTTGAATTAGAAAATTATAATGTTAACTGTTTTTAGATAGAGTTGTTACTGATCTGAATTCAAAACCTTAATGATAAAATTTAAGCCAATCAGGAGCCAAGTGATAAAGTGATTGTTGTGACATAAAGGGCCATTCAATAATTCTTTGATGCATGTGGGCTAATTAATATGATTGGCTGGATCTTTTGCTATTGCATGCCATTACCCCTGTGGCAAGTTGTTGATGGACTAGTGCCCAATCAGCTGCTGGGTTAGTACTTGTCCAACAACAGCTTGCCACAGCAGCAATGGCGCACAATGGCAAAACCCCCAGCTAATCATATTAATTAGCGCACATGCATCAAAGAATTATTGAATGACCCTTTATGTAACAACAATCACTTTATCACTTGGCTCCTGATTGGCTTAAAGTTTATCATTAAGGTTTTGAATTCAGATCAGTAACAACTTTATCTAAAAGCAGTTAACACTATAATTTTATAATTCAAATTTAGCTGATCACCAAGATGTTGTTAATATTTTCACAAGGGGCTATGCCAAGCGCCAAAAATGATATGGTAATCAAGGAAACAATGCCAACACAAAGCAAACAACACATATATTAAGATGAGCGTAAAACAAATACAAAATGGGTAAAAAGATGGAATAATGTAGTAGATGGGAAAACAAAAAGGAATAAATAAAGAGGCAACAGTATCAAAAGAATACAGAATTTATTGGGGCAAAAGCTATAAAAACATATGTAAAGGTTATTAAAAAAATCAATGAGTGAATTGGAGAAGCTTCTGAAGGATCTTGACTTGGCAATTGCTAAAATAAAGGACATTGACCGCAAGGTCAAAGCCAAAGTGAAGTCTGCCATCCTCACTGGGGACAAAATTGACAAGGTGTCCGCAAAGGCACTAATGTCAAAAATGCTAGAAACCCCAGAGAAGACAATCAAGCGCTTACTAAATATTCAAAAAACTGTGGTTGAGGGCCTGAAATTTAAGGCATACAATCTTTCTGCGCCGTCTGTCTGGGTTGATGACCTGGAGATGTATGAACATCTCAAAACTGTCAAGCGTGCCAGGGCAGAGGATACCAAATTACCTGCACAATTGATTGCGCCAAGAATGGCCAAGCCAGCGAGGCTGCAGACAAGGAAGAAACACAAGAAGGTAGCCTAAAAACAAAATTAATAAATTTTCAAAAAACTTACCTTTTTTCTTAGAAAATGTAGACAGCAAACTCTGCCAAGTCCTGGTTCCCTTTTTCCTGGCTACCTTTTATGCAAATTATGCCACTCATGTGGCAAAGCAATTGTATCTGTCCCCCCCTGTTATGCAGGAGCTGGAGGACCATATCCACGGGTCCTTTTCTGATGTTGCGGGAGGCGTTGGCAGAACTTACACATGCCAAGGGGGCATCAGAGTAGGCAGTTACTGCCTACAAGGATGCTCAACTGGTCTACCTGGACCCGGTATCCCTCAGTGGAGTTTACTGTGTAAACTCCATTGAGCTTGTTTGGGACGTCCTGGCAACGCTCCCATTCAAGAATGTACCGGAGATGGGCCGGGCTTATACAGCTGCTTGCTTCTGCTTCCCGTTGGAGCACACCCTGTCTTACCTATTGGAGAACTTTGGGTGCACAGTGAGCAAATTGGCTGTTGCAGACGCAACAGCTGTAAAGAAGACCAAGATCCTCCTGGCGGACTTTGGGTTGGCCTGGAGTGCCAACAAGATGGGGCTCCCTGCAGCCATGGAGCTGACCTTTGCAAAGACCAGGCACAACAAGAAGATCAGCGCGGTCTATAATAAACTGTGTGAGTTCACAGAAGCCTTTGCTGGGCAAAGGCTTCATCTGGATGTTTACCTGGGGTTCCTATTCTACTTTGGGATGGGCGCGTCTGTAGAGGACCCGGACGGGGTCCGTCTGGGCATTGACAAGGCCCAGCTTGCACTCAACGGGAGAAAGTCCCCCTGGATACAACTCAGTTGATCATGTGATCTAGGACGCCCTGGTCCTGTCTGGGATATACCATTTGTAGCCCCGCCTGAAAGCTGCTGCTTCACTTCCACCTGACCCTACTGCCTTTCATCAGCAGGAGGGAGTATTTCAATAAGGGTGTATCCACTGTTCACGGTGTGGCAGTGGAGGTTGTGCGCCACCTCCATCATGGGGTGGGTACATACTGAAGAACCCACTACAGGCGCACACAATAAAAATATGATTCTAATAAATTTTATTCAATTTATAGTATTCTAATTATAATAAATTTTTATAATTTTTATTTCAGCAAACCAGTTTTGCAAAATGTATTTCAGAAACAGTTTTCATAAAAGCATAAATTTATATGTTTAATAAAATAAATTCTAACTTGTACATTTTACATTTAATTTTTTAAAACTATTTTTATATTTATTTGACCAAAGTGATTTAAATCTATTTGCGTAATCCAGTATCAAGAGTTTGGGATTACCTCAGATGGCATAATAAAATAATTTATAATAAAATAAATAAATTACTTACATCTATTGATGGATCTTCTGAATGTAATTGCAGGTATGGAAACATCTAAATATAAAATGATAATTAATAATTCTTGAATAGTAAATAAGAGAATATAAAAAAATTGGACACACTAAGCCTTTAATTGATTGGCTGTTTGGCTAGGCACGCGGGGATGAACAAATCAGTGTGGCCTTAGAATTTGACCACAGTCTCAGCTGGGAGGGTGTGGATCCCGGCCTGCAGCAAATTAAAGAGGCCCTCGGTCCATGTTGGGGTTCCTTGCTTGGAAACTTGCTTGAGCCACCCAAAGACTTCCTTGATGGGATTTAGGAAGGGGAAATAGGCTGGGAGGAAGAGAAGGCGTAAATTTGCTGTGGCCAATTGCTGGGGGCCCACTGCAATGCTTGTGTCAATCATTGTGAATTCCTAGAGAGTGTCAGCCACCTTCTGTAGACCAACATTGTCCAACACAATCACATTGGTGAAGCCCAGGCTTGTGTGCCTCAGGTGCTCCTGGACCAATCAGAGGAATGACAAGAAGGTACGGCTGTTGTAAGAACCCAATATCATTTGATAAAGCTCAACCCCCTTTTTACCAAGGAGAGCCACCATTGAGGAGGCTATGGCGCAGACTGCAGCACGCCAAGCCATCCTGTCATTGGAGCCTTAGGACATAGGCATACTCATTGCGCATTGACAAGGCAAATGCCAATTTGTCAATATAATGAAATTTGACCGTTCCCTTGGCTTTGAGGGCAGTGTACGCCTTTACGTAGTTTTTCCAGACGTCAATATTGGCTGGGCTGTTTCTGTTGTAGGGGGATACCCCAAGCTTTTTCCAGGAAAAGCACATTCCCTTGACCAAATGATAATAGAAGGAAATTGAGGCCTCAATCCCAAAAGTAGATTTAACCATGGCCTGTATATTTGCCAGTTCAAGATGGCATTCCCAGGTGATCCACTGGCTGATTGCCCATTTGTGCTCCTTGGTGAGTATGGTAGAAACACGCAAGGATTTCTCCGCAGCAAGGACACAACCAGTATTGATGAATTTTTGGAAGGTCTTTCTGGCGTATTTGAGATCCACTCCAACAATGGCTGTGGCCGCCTTGTAATCACCCAATTCCCACATTAGCTTAAGCAGGATGATACGTTTGATGTCAGGGATGCGCTTCTGGGAGGGCTTTTTAGCGGTAGGGATTGACTTGTTGGCATTGGGCACAACACAGGGCATAGGTACCTTGGTATAGAAGGCTACAACCTTTTTTAACACCAGCTGTCCCTCATTGGTTTGATAGAACTGGGGCTCCTTGTCATCCTCCTGATTGCCATCACTGACGTAGGGCTTTTAGCTAGTATCAAGTACAGGCTTCACCTTCTCCAGCATGGCTGACAGGACCAACTCTTGCTGGTACACAACGTCAAACACATACAAAGTAAGTTCTACCTCCTTGTTTCTTACTTTCTTTGTAGTGATGACCTTGGTTGGCTTCTGGGTCAGCTTTGGGACCCAAGGGTTTATGCTCTGCACCCTAGCAGCTTGTGCTCCTTCAACCGGCTGTGTCAGTGCAGCGTCACTATGGAACTCTCCTCTCCTGTCTCCTCCTTGAGTAGGCACTTGGGTTGCACTAACTCTATTCTTTGACCTGCAGGGGCAACCACAACCATGGCACACAACAGGTGTATTGGTACTCTGGTACTGTTAATTCAGAACCTAAACATAAAAATGCGGGATTGTCAAATCCTTGGTCCAAATTTCAAATCACTTTTGCAGAATAGCCTTTTTTTAATTAAATTGAATTTTTTGTATTTTTTTGAGTTTTTAAAAATGCAGGAACTCATAGACACTTTGCAAAGTTCAAGTCAAACTGCATATTTCCAATGGACAAAATGAATTAACTGAAATCAGATTTGAAGCATTCAAATACATCAACCATTTTCATTAAGTTTACTATGTTTTTTGAAATTGCAGGATTGTCAAATCCAAGAACCAAATTTCAAATCACTTTTCAATGTCACTAGTAAACTCAGATATTAATTGTGGCAACTGGAATCCAAATTGAATGTAAAGTAACAAACTAGGACAAATCAACCCAAATCAAGAAGCTCCACTCTGGATAAAATCAAATGGAAAATACAATCTCAACAACCATATTTAGACATGAAATTAAGTGAAATGTAAAATAGTCTAAACTGGAAATGATGCAATATTCTGCACTCTAAATCACCAATATAGCAACCATAAACCCTTATAATGATTTATGAGCTACTCCCCTGATGATGCAGAAATTTTTTAAAAGTTTTTTGGCCCTCAGCATAGCCAGGGGCCATAAAACTTTTTTTCAAGGAAGAAAGGAGAGGAAAAGATAAACCATCAGTTTACTGCACTATGTATTCATGTACTGCTATTAAGGATACTTGATTACAGTAGATTTCAGAAAATACTAATAATAAAATATAGTTATATATTACAAGCTATCTTACCACGTTGTCTTTTCCTTGATGTGTTGATAGTTCATTTGCTGTTGAGAAGGTAGTTGCATTTAATTGGATGGTTTCACCTCCAGTTGCCTTGGCAATAGGAAATCAAGCCGCCTCCCCAAGACCAGCTGTGGTCGCAGAGGCGGCTTGATTTCCTATTGCCAAGGCAACTGGAGGTGAAACCATCCAATTAAATGCAAACACCTTCTCAACAGCAAATGAACTATCAACACACTAAGGAAAAGGCAACATGGTAAAAACAGATTGTAATATATAATTCTATTTTATTATTAGTATTTTCTGAAATCTACTGTAATCAAGCATCTTAATTTTAGCCGTCCTAAAATAGAATAGGGTGATTTTTGAGAATGACTATGATTCCTAAAAAGAATTAGCACAAATCCACTCTAGATTTTTTAGCATCCTTTTTGAGACACCCATAAATTATATTTATTTTAAATTACTTGCAATTATGATTTGAAACTTGGTTCTTGGATTTGACAATCCCGCCTTTTCAGATTTGTTAATTTTACATGATGTCTATGATTTGTTTGAAATACAGAAAATCTCAAATTGTACATTAGAATCCCGCATTTCTGATTTATGTATCCCACATTTGTTTGATGAGTTTTGTCTTTTGTTAGTTGAGTTATCTACTCAAGAGATTTGAAATTTGCCAATTTAAATAAATCAAAAAAGTCAATTTAAATGGTTGATTTTATTAAATATTTTAATTTTCACTCAGCTGAGTTGCCCGCAAAAGTGATTTGAAATTTGGACCAAGGATTTGACAATCCCGCATTTTTACATTTAGGTTCTGAATTTACAGTATTGTGTTCCTTCCATTTTAAAATTTAATAAAATATTAAATAAATTTCAATTAAGTTACTCCCTAATTTTAATTTTTGCTTTTATCTGAATATGGATATTTAATTAAAGTTTTTCCCACCCAATATCCCAATTATAGATTTTTATTTCTTAATTAGTTGTTTTTGTTTTACAACACCCATTTTAGAATACTCAAAAAAAATCCACCCATTTTCCTAGATTTTACTGCCAAATTCAAACACCCAACACAATATTTTTAAAATTCATGTTTCAGATCTTGTGTCTTATTTTAGATACCTTGGTATCATTTATGATTACAATTCATTGCACACATTGCGTGAGTGATTTTGTTTACGTAGTGAGTTGCTATTATGTTTTGTTTTTGGTTTGCGTTTTGATACACCTTGCTTGGGTGTATTTATTCACCAATTCACATAAAAACATATGTACACCCAAAGTGAACTCACACCATTTTGTTTGTGAATCAATGTATTTTGGATTGTATTTTGAATGGTTTTGCTTTGTGTGTGAGCCCTTTGTTGCTGTGTTGACTCATTTTGCCCATTAACGCCAATAAACCCTGTTAACAGAGTGTTTTTTTAACCTGAGAGATGGATTTTGTTTAAATCTGAAATCATTTTGTTTAAATCTGAGGTATTTTTTGGTTGTCACCATAGCTTTTAAAACTACTGTAAAGGGAAAGTAGGTCAGAGTCAGGGTAAAATTTCAAAATAAAATAATAATGTCTTGCACAGCTTAGTTCATTTTCATATCCTAAAAAAATTATGAAAATCCTCTTTCAAAAAAATCTAGTCAAGAAATCATACCAAATTACAGTAGTTTCCTGAGCTTTGGCGCTAAGAAAAATTAACTCAGATTTAAACAAAATTAAAAACCAATGAATTTATACTGATTAACAATATAATTGGATTCATTTATTATTTGTTTACATCCAAGTTGATTTTGCTTAGCACCAAAGCTTTGAAAACTACTGTATCCATTTCTATGGTTCTTTATTTGAATAGCATGAGTCAGATATAGTCATTTTATAAATGTGTTGATATAAATGATTTATTCTAACCTAAAGCAAAATAATCAAACTGAGAACAAAATTAACTCTTCTTATAGTATTTTTATACCCTGTTAAGATAAACAAAACTACTTCAGCCCAAAGCAAAATTAGCTCAACTGAAAACAAAATTAACTCAGCTAATTAAAAATATAAATGAACCCAAATATATTGTTAATTAATATAAATCCATTGAGTTTTTATTTATCTCTTTGAGCTCAGTTTAATTGATTTTGATTTGGACTGAAGTGATTTGTTTATCTCAACAGGTTATAAAACCACTATATCATATAATTTTGGACAAATTAATACAATCAAAATTATTTCTGCAGAAATATTTTCTTCTAATAATTTTAAAGTTGTTTTTAAATATGCAAGAATAAGCAAAAAAATCAAGCTTAATATGCATTAAATCAGTCAAAAAACATCTTGTTGTATTTATATTAATTAACAGTATTTTGGTACACTTATATTTTTTGACTGATATAATTTTGCCACAGGTTAATTTTTATTATCTTATTTGAAAACTACTTAATTTCATTTTAAAATATTTTTTTTCAAGTGATAATCAAGTTTGATGTTATCAACCAATATCATAAGAAGTAGGTAAGGGTTATTGAGCAAAGATGTGATAAATATATATTGAATTCACTCAAGCACTTATACATTTGGGTCATTATTTTAAAGATTAATCTGTTTCCTATTAAATGTGCTACTTTACACTTTAAAATTTTGTTTTAATTTTTTTATCAATAAATTTTAATAATTACAACACTTTCATCAAAATAAATCTTATTTGATCCTTAATATAAGTCCCTATATTAAATTAAGCATTTTCTACTTACAGCTTAATTAAACTGTATTAAAAGCTAGTAACAATCTTATTTCATATACCATTATTTCTTGAAAGCTGATTAGCACAAAATGACATCATTCTAAAAGATCCACATAAAAACATGATAAAAACTGATTTGATATTTTTTGTTGGAAATCAAATTGTTGCCTAAAATCTTAGCTTTTTTTAAAAATATTTAATTTAAAATATAATAATTTTTGTATTCCTCTTTTTAAAAAGAGGGCACAAAGCTTTTTTACCAATTTGATAAATAAATATTAAATAATTTTAGAGTTATTTTATACAAAAATCTAGTAAAAAGTTAAAAAACTAAAACTAAAATCAAAACTGAACTTTTATTGAAATTTCAGTGATTTTATTTAGCATAAGTAATTTATTCTTAAGTCACAATTTATAGAAAATATATAAGAACTTACAAGAGAGTAAAAGTTTTTATTTTCAAATTCTAAAGTATTTAATATTAATAAAATAGCTTTATACAACTATTTAATAAAATTATATATTTATACTGTATGCTAGAGATAATACATATAAAAAATTCAAACATAAAAAAGAATATATCAAAATCTTGCTTTATTTAATTAAATTTTATAAGGGTTAAAATTTATTTAGACTAAATAGAAAATGATCTTAGTAATTGTATCTATAAAAATAAGATATAGCTTTAATTATGCAAGCAAATATTTATATGTGATTAAAAATAACATTTTTATTTTGATAGATTTAAGATATATAAAGTTCATTTTTTAAAAACTGTTAAAAGTTATAATAAACTTAGGTTTCTTTAAAATAAAAAGTCTTTGAGTTGTTTACTAAAAGTAAGCTAAATAATAATTTATACTTTAAATGTATTTTACTGGTTAAAATATCATACTTTAAGAGTTAATTATCATATTTTTTATCAAATAATAATTTTATAAGCTTATATTCAAAGCCGCTTCAAGATACAAAATTGGTATTGAAGTATAAAGTTGCAGCACAATTCCAAAAGCTGAGCTTAAGGGCTTTCTTATGATACTAGTGTAAGCAAGATTGAAGTACTATTTGTCAAGATATCAACAGTTAACCATAATATAAAAAGGGGTAAATAAACAATGATATCAGACTTTTAGGGGTGATATTGATAAATTAAGAAGATCAGTTGGGGGTCAGTTGGGGACTTATGCCTGTAGTATAAAAGCTCAGCTAACATGGTATTTAAACAGCTCAACTTTACAAAAATTTACTTTACAATCCATACCTTTACTCCTCTCTGATAACTGAACATCTATTTCCAAGCAAGAACTGCCTGAACCAAGCCAAGGAACCCAACCACTATCATTATGGAACCTATCAAGTTTGCACCTCAGATGACACCCTTCTTCTCACTAGAGGCTTCTACTAAGAGAGAAAAAATATCTATGCTTAAACAAGCTTTCTTTTTTACTGCTGGAAATGATCTTAACAGCTTTGTTGAGCACTTCTTATTAAAAACAGAGTTTGGAAAAAGTACCTTCTTACCAGTCATACAAAATTCCAAGATAGATGATTTCCTTAACAGCCTAAAGGAATTGATGTCAGAATCTCATGCCAAGCACCTTCCTTCCCTAAGAGCATTGGTTACATCAAGCTACAGTTTGAAAGAGCTTTGGGATCATGGGTTTGAAATGACAAAAAATGAGTATTCATATTATAAAAAAATAAAACTGCTAAAAAAAGTATCATTAAATTTAAAAAATAAAAAGTAAAAATGATTCAGTAAAGAAAGAAAACACAAAAAATATTTTAAAACATATATTAAAAAATTCATTTCCAACCAGCCAATCCACTAAAATACCCTGGATTGATTTATGAAGAATTACAAAAAGAATTGAGTGAATACTCAACTAAAATTCTCATTATTGAAAACAAAAAAGAACTTTATGAAGATATGGAAATAAAAAACAATATTTCTATTTCACTTTCCACTTTCTATAAGCTTATTTCTAATAATTTAGTTAAAAGCAAAAAACAAACTGATATGTGTAACATTTGCAACTTGAAAAAATTATTAGAAATGAAGAAAAAGGAGTTGAGTATAAAGAAGTTGCCATTGCTGTTGCAACATCTTTGATTACTCCCTCTCAGGGAATTAACGCCCTGAGCAGATCACCAAATGACACACCAAATGGTTCATTGCCCAGCCAGTAAGCTGGTGGCACCATTATCAGTCAAGACATCTATGATGGTGATCAACCAATCCAGATCCTAAATAGGACACAACTTGAGTAAGCCTTGTGACCCAAGAGGAACATTACTCAGATAAGCCCCATGACCCCCATGACGTACATGGACAGCATGTGGCTTGTCATGATACTATATAGTATTCTATATTTATATTCAATAAAGTATCATTCTCTTCTTAATCTTCCCCTTTATTTTGTTTATTATACTTCCCAGAAGTATAAACTCAACATTGCCCAAATCTATTAAAGAAAATTTGGAAACTATTGACCTATATGAAAAGTTTTATAAGCATCAAAATAAAGAATATATTAACAATATAAATAATCTTGATAATAATTCATGTGTTATAGTAATAGACTATAAAGAAAACTTTAAAACAGGTGGGTGTCCTATAGAGACAAATAATTGTTTTTATGACAAAATACCTATTTCTTTATTAGGATTTACAATTGCTTTAAAAAATGAGAAAATTAAATATGAGTATCATGACTTTTTATCTGAAATTTTATCTCATGACTCTTTGTTTTCAGGTCAGTGTTTGATAAGTCTGCTTAAAAATAATAAATTTAAAAATATTAAAAATATTAAAGTTTGAACTGATAATGATAATCATTTCATATCTTATGAATTCTTATATTATCTTTTTAAAGAGGTACCTAAAATTATAAAAGGAGCAATTAAGTTTAATAGGTTTGTTGAGCCTCATGAAAATGTTACAACTGAGTTTTCAGACTTGCCTGCTAACATATCTTACAATACACAGGGGGCGCTCAATGAGCCGCCCCTTGACGTATCTAACATTATGGATTAATCTGATGGCAATATTGAATGGCAGGTACTTCCTCCTAATTAGGAGCACTACCAATTTGACTTGCTGATCCCCGCACAAGTTATTCCTTGGCTTCAAACCTTACATGGAACTTCTCACTATACCACCCCCTTGTGGCCTTGTGGCTTTCCCATATAGTATATTAATCACAATATTCTACAATAAACAATACCTTATTCTTATTATTCTGTCCTTTCTGTTGGACTTTTTTCTTCCCCAATTCCAAGTACTGAATCCTCATTGGTTCAGTTGCAATAGCAAAAGTATTGTTGATGGTCATTTTGGTGTATTATCTAACATATTTAAACAAAAGGAAAATGAGATTTATATAAAAAATATAAATGATCTCAAAATGGTTTTTGAGAGAGAAGAAGAAAGAAAGGGTTTATATGAGTCATTTGTAAATAATTAAGATGTTTCACAAAAAACCCTTTTTTTACATCTATGATAGAAAATATAAGCCTAAAAAAGCTGGCTTAAAATCAAACCATTTTATCTTAATCTTTCATATTTAATGAAAGATGGTGAGCTGTGTGTTTCACCTTTGACATTTGAGGATGTTAAGGAGTACTCCAAAAATAAATTATTGTGAAAAGACCTGCACAGATGACAGAGAAACAAAGAGGGCTGATACTACTAAAGGATTGGTAGGGCATGTTCATGAAATTGGACACATAACAAAAACTTATATTTCACATAGGGTAAATAGTCTTTTAAATACAACAACTTTTTTTAAAAATAACTAAGAAATTAATGGGCAAGTGCCTAAAGTCAAAGTGTAGAGATCAAAATCTCCAAATCAATGGATTTTTTGATCTCTACACTTTTTTCAATAAAAAGTTTCCCCAATTTTTAGATTTTTCTTAAATTTGACTTCTTTTAAAATGTTTTTACTAGTAGCTAAATTCAAAAAACCAAGTTTGAAGGCCCAAATCAATGCAATTTAAAACACACCTTAATTTAATTTGGCTTTTAAAATAGATATTATTCATTATTTTGAATATAGGGGATATCAGAAAATTGCAGACCATGGTATTTTATCATCTGCAGCTGATATCCAAAGTCTTCCAACATTAGGAAAGTACAGAGAACCTGTGACTTTGGCGTAATCTTTGGCCCAGAATATTTTGATGTCATCAGAAGTAGCAAGTCTAACAGGGCCCAAGGCCCAAAGGAATTGGAACAGTTCTTTCTACTTCTGGGTATAGGTTCATATGTGTTATCTCTATATTTACTATAGATAATTATACTGTATGACAACAGAATCATCTTTTGCTCTCCACTTAAAGCCTTATAGAGCTACATTAAGGAAGTAAGACTTGGATCAATCATCAAGTCAATAAGGAATCATCAGCCTTTTATTATAACAGACTGGCTTTAAGGCAGCCTGTCTGCCCGCATTTTATCCAAGTTAGATCACAACATAAAAGAGACTGAAGTAGCATTAGGTCAACATGGCAGGAGGCCCATTCTTTTTGAGGTGGTTTTAACAGAAGGCTAACTTGACATCTTCCAAAGATTGGTATCCTTTCTGTCTACCTAGGCCACTTCCAGGGCTAGATAGCCAGTGGTTGGCTACTAGTTCACAGAGATGATTGTTTCACTTAATCAGAGCTACTCTAATACAATAGGCTTGAGGCCTTTTTTCTTAGAGTGTTTGGCCTGACAGCCCATGTGTCAGATCCAGGAAATTCATGCTTGCTTCTTCATTATCCTGGTCTGACTCTTTTATGGTTTGACAGGGAATCCTTTATGTAAGCTTAAATGAGCTTGGATTCCAGGCAAGCAGTCTTGGCGTTAAACTTGTTGCCATCTGATGACCACTTCCACATTTTTTGCTTCACATAGTCTTAGCTGCAAATAATCTCTTTCATTCCATGGTAGTCTTATTTCAGTTAAAAGCCAAAAACACAAAGCATAAAAAGATTGAGGGGAAAGCAACCATTGTCACACATAAGTATCATTTTTATTAATTATTATCATGTTTCCATTATATACCAATCAGGGTACATTTGGCTGAAAACCCCTCCAGTTCTGAAATCACACCTGGATTCCTATCACATGGTTTATGACATAACAGCGTCATTCAATCCAGATCTTTAACAAAAAGATCTTCACACTCTTAACCTATAAGAATGTGCCCTAATACATTCCAGAATCACCTGACTCTTTCTGTGGAAATGTATTGCTTTGGCTTGAAGAATTCCAGACTTCTGGCGCCAAAAAACTGTGGAATATACATATTCCTGATCCAAGCTATCCTTGTTCCAACTGGGAGCCAGCTGATTAATCCTAAATGCATAGACACCATTGTTTACATTTAGATGTTTTTTGCATTCAATGGGTTTTTGTGTTAAAACCACATTAAAACACTTTAAAAATCAAACCAGGCACTACCACACACCCAGGAACTTTCTTAGACAGCACCTCTGTGCTTTACAAATCAATTAGGCAGCGCTTCTAACCTAATTAATTTGCCAAAACGGCGCTTTTAAACCACAATTTGGGGGTTTACTTTTGGCTAACATTAACCAAACTTCTTGACAAAGTCAAGGCAATTAAACAATAAAATTAAATCCTCATCAATTATATTCCCAGCACATATTAATCAACCTTCCCAGTTAATTACTCTGTTTGAAGACAACAAGTATTTACTTGACACAGTCAAGTCCATTTTGGCCCTATGATTGAATCCTCATTAGTCATATTCAAGGGTATCAATTAATTAACCTTTCCAGTTAATAAACTGCGTTTGAGACACCTAGTCTCATAATCTGAATTGTTCAGATTATTCATTTTGGCCCTCAATTAGTACAGCCTAATTGATTACTGGGTATTCATTACTACGCTGGAAAGTCTCTCCAAGGCCAATCCTATTGTTTTGAATTTCAACCTATGAAATTCATCACAATTCAACCTCTTTGTGAAACCACAGACCAATGTGACTGTAGTACAGTCACAACTGGTCCATCCTCTTTGATGTTGCTGCCACTGTAGCAATCCAGTTGGAGTCCAACCCTTGGTGGCAAAGAGTCTGGATTACTTGGTGGGTGACTAGGGAATTCAGTCCTTGTTCAACCTCTTTAAACCAGGGGATAACACTGTTCTGGACTGTCACCACTTCTAAAAGCTGGTTGTTCATCAGCTCAAAGTTGGTAGCCAGATTGTTGTATAAAAGCTGAAGGAATGCTTGTTGATTTGTCACTAGTGCTCCTTGGTCCTGTATAGAACTCTGTAGATGCCCCAAGTGCACTTGATTGTGGCAGATGGCTGGGTGTGCAAAGTGTTGGATGTAGTCCTTTACATGCTCAGCAGTTTAGAGGTCCTTAAGAAGTTGATCAAGGTTTATCAGGCTTATGTTGAGGAATCTTTCTATGGATATCTCAGCAGAGGGATGTTGGATGGCCAGCAGTTGTGTTTGTTGGCCTTTGTTGTCCGCTCCATTGTCCATTCTGGTCATAGATTGTCAGATGGCTTACTAAGAAGGACTAGCATTAGTGTCCACTTCCATGGGTGCAGGTGCAGTTAATAGTAGTGGGCTTCAATTGCCAAGAGTTAAGGGCCGGGGAGCATAATACATAAATTGTTGCAGTTGGGCAAGGCTACTAGGTAGGTCATGGTAGGCATTATTATTGCCACAAGGCATCCTTCCCTCCACCAAGAAGGAATCACGGGGTGAGAAGCACCAGGTGCTTGTTTGAAGATTGTCATGTGCGCCAAATGTTATAAGTGTAGACTGTTGGGTTAAGCTAACAAGAATCAGCCCTGGTAATTGTTTGATTAAAATACCTGAAAACAGGGTAGTAAACCCAAAGTAGGATTGAAAAATAGATGGGGGTAAAACATAACTTTTTTCATATATAAGCCAAGTATATATAGTAAGGTGGGAAATTGGGGGGATAGAAGGCCAGGGATTTAGACCAGGTTTGGCAACAATACCATAATCATAATATCAATGCCAATATTGGGTATTGATTTTGCACTCAGAAGTAGAAATCAATTGGGGAGATGGATTATTGATGTCATCTCCATTTAGGTTTCTGGACTCAAGCGCCAAGTATGTGCCTTAATTCTGGAATTGAAGACCTTGTTTGTTGCCCCTTTGTGTAACCTCTGAATTGCCCAATTGCTGAAGGGATTTGAGTGGAATCCAGAATGCTCTGGAATCCACTAGTTCTCAATCAATCAGTAGAGCAATTGCCTAAAGTGTAATTACATTCTGGATCTGACCTTAAACTTAATGTTCATCAAATCTATCACATATTAGCACATTGCAACAGTATTTCAACATCTACGCTCAGCAGAAATTGGGACATTTGCAGGACTACGTCAAGAAAATGCCAACCTATGGATTAACAGTACAAAAATAAAGTTTACATAAGTGAGCCACCCCCACAGACTCTGGGCCAGTGAGATTGCCCTTTGTGTCATAGGGCAACTGTGGTAAGTTTGACTCCCTGGTGATCAACTCCCTGGTACTTGACACTTTGTTGAGTACCAGGGAGTTGAGTGCCGCATATGTGAATCTATTAGTATTTTTGGCTTAACTGATTTTAAGCTAATTTTTACTAGTAATTTAGGGGTTCAAAACCAAAAACCAAGGTTGAATTTACTTGAACTCAACTCTGTTTAATAATTTGGTTAGCTAAAATACCAATTTAAGGGGCAATTTATAAGTAAATTTACTAATATAAATGAAAAAACCTGTGTTTGACACTCTAAAACAAAAAGTGACCAGTTTGACACTTTTTAAGCCAAATTTTAATTTTATTAATAAAATACATACTCACTTATATAAAATTTGTTATTTACTATTATATTTTTATTATTAGTGTCCATAATTGTTGATTAGGCACCCAAGCACCTTCATACTGGATTTAGTGGTATAGACATTAATCAAATACCCCACTTGTTTTACATTATGTCATTCCTGGGTTTGTGGATTAAGTGGTGCCACCTAAATTAAGCCCAATTTATTAAGAGATTTCATATGTAATTTATAAAAAACAGAAACTTAACTCCCCCTTTGTTTGACGCTATCCACTTGCCACATGATTGGTTTTGTATTTAACTAATCAAAGGCTCGGAATTAAGGCTAAATTAATATGTGACACACTATGAGCGCCACTCAACACTTTAACTTGGGGATTAGTACAGAGAGCTTCTTAACGTTTTAACCAGCACTATGGTAAATAAGTCACTCCCAGATCCTCACAGCATAAATTAAACACTAATAAACATCTTCCTACTCATTTACTTTTTTAACTTATGTTTTATTTTTTATTTTTGAGCATATGAAACTGCCTTGCTTTTGGGTTAACTTTCGAACTTGTTTTAAATTTAAGCAAGTTTTATATGTAAAAAACATAGTAAATTTGATTTTTCTGCTCAACTCTGGCATACTTGACAGTGAAAATTCAGCTTTTCCAAGCTGATCAACAGTGCCAAACTTGACACTTTACCATGTTTTGAATTTTCAACTCCCAATAAAAAAATTCCACAGATTTTTTTTTTGCAATTATAATCTACTACTTTTCCTGCTACTCTCCATATAATATTCATATTTTTTTAAATTTTTAATTGTAATTTTACATTAATTTAGCACTAAGATGTTATGGTGAACCTAACATCTTTGATGCTTCATCATAAATTCACTTATTTTCTATGTTTTAACCTTTATATCTATACTTTGAGTTTCTATTTTGCTTCTATTTACTTTATGTTTTTTTTTCTTGATAAACAAAACTTTATTTGCATACTTTTCATTTAACTTTCACTTTGCTTTACCTCTGTGTTTCATATCTTTTACACTGTTTTATTTACAAAACTAAACCTTTCTTTAGACAAGATCAAACAAGAACAGCCAACAGCCCAAGCGCCAAGCCTCCAAAGGCTCCAAAAAAACTGCCTCCACTCCCAAGCGTGCCAGGAATCCTGCAAAGGCAAAGTCTCCAACCTCATCTACTCCCACTCCATCTCCTCCTACTCCCCCTCCAACATCATCTTCCACATCCCCTTCACCTTCCCCCCAAAAATTCCTCCCCCAATAAATCTGATGGTGATCTTACCAACCACTCCTTTTACCACTCAGATGCCAACTCTAAGCCCACCAAGGAGCAACATACCAAGAAGTCAAAGGCTGCCAAGGAGCCCCCCTCTTCTTCTGGTAAGAAAAAGGAGGCATTCAAGCAGGCCTCAAAGAACCCTTCCCCTCTCCCTCCTGATGGCTCTTCCCCCCTCCCTCATCTGATCCCCAAGATGAGCCTGAGGAGTACTCCAAGAAGTTCAAAGCTTCTGGTCATATGTAATACCCAGTTACAGTAGGTACTAATTGCAAGATGTAGGGCAGAAGGTTGGTGAACTGGAACCCAGTCAAGGCGGTCACAATAGGATACACAGTCATTAGCCAGCAGAAAACCTTTGCATGTACGTTGTATCTCCCAAAGCTCCCGGCAAAGTAGGTTAAGATGTAATACATGGACATGTACATCAAAATAGAGAGGGTAGAATGTGAAGACACCAGGGGAGGCCAGGATTCAGTCTGAGATGAGTTCAGTTGACCAGGGTTGTAATGGGGATCATGACCTAGTCCATCAGGGGAGAGCCCAAATAACTCTGAACCTTGTTGGTAGCCTCCAATCCCAAGGCAAGCTATGAGCACAGCTGTGAAGATGAGGTGATTCATCTTCCTTGGATTGGAGGGTTGGCAGAGGCTGATTAGTAGTTTTAACTTTAGTTGTAAGTTGAATTTCACTTATATTGAGGGTATTAATCTCAATAATAGCACAAGGTATTACTGAGGTGGGATCCTTTATTTATAGTCCTCTCCCTTGTGCAAAGATTAGCAATTAGGAGGGAAAAAGAGGGGATGAGAGATCCCAGAAGTTTGGAAGATATGGCTAGCAATTAGAGTTTAGGAAGATGGTCAAACTCCCGTTCACCTGTTATCTGTGGCTGGTTGGGAAATTCTTGAGATAAACCAATAGTTCCCTGGTGCTAGGTGAAGATTGTGAGCCAACTCCTTGTCAGAAGTTATTTTGGTGCCAAGAACATTGTTTTGGATAGGATTTGGCCTTGTCCATGTGGCCAGTGAATTAGCACCTGATTAGTTGGTGGCATGCTTATTTTTAGAATCTAAAATTTTGTTCTTGCCCTCTTCTGGAGAAGGACCTTTTCTGCTGAATTTTCCCCTGTTGCCAGGGACTTTTTTGATTGGCTGTAGCCCAGGGAAATTTTTGATTGGTTGCAGGGTGGGCCCTGGGACCCAGGTGGGTGGGCTGGCGGGAGGCAAGCAAGCGGATGGGGGACTGGCAGGGGGCTGGGGGCGGGCCTGCTGGCGCCTACCTGGGTGGGCAGGTGGAGGGCAGGGGGCTTGCAGGTGCCTGGCTGGGTGGTGGGAGGCTGGCGACAGGCCTGCTGGCACCTGGCTGGGTGAGCGGGTGCCTGGCTGGGTGGCAGGAGGCTGGCAAGCCCGCTGGTGCCTGCCTGGGCGGGCAGGTGGCTGGCTGGGTGCTGGCGGGTGTGGCAGGTGTCTGCGCGGTGGCGGCAGGCGCCTGCCTGGATGATAAATTAGTTCAGCACCCACCAAGTTCCAATTTTCCCTCAATTTTATTTTTATTTTTCCCTAGTAAGGGGGGGGGAAATCCATATCAAATTTTGCCTCTAAAATTGGGGCTTCAGCTATTTTCCCCCAAGTTTTCCTCTCATTCAGTATTAGGTTTATGTCAGGAATATTCCTGACATCATGTAGCTAGGGATCCACTGGCCATCCACAATATCTGCAATGTGGACAGAGAGTTCAAAGTCCCCAAGAGCTTCCCCTGTTTTTCCCCATCATGTCAGTAAAGGGCGGCCCTGTCTATGTCACTGACAATTATATTTTTAACTGTAATAATCAAAAGCGCGCCACCAAGAGCAAGCACTTTGTCTGTGAGGATAAGACTTGCGGGGCCTGGCTAAACACTGAGGGCTGGGAGCAAGTAACTGCTGAGAAGGGGAAGCACTCTTGTGAGCCCCCCAATCATCTTATAACCCAGATGTTAAAATGGTACCTTGTTCAGGTGATCCCAACATCCTCTCACTTCTGGGCATCTGATCTGGCTATAAAGGCCCTGTAGCATTTAAAACCCAAAAATCTCAAGTTGGTACCAACTCAAGAGCAGTTGGTTAAGTTCATAAGAAATAAGCGTATTACCACCAATCCCCCTCCCCCAAAGGCTTTGGACGTCCTCTTGGAGCTTACGCTCACCCAAAAGCTCAAGAAGCTTCCAAGTGGTAAGCGCTTCCTCCTCCATGACAATGGGCCCGGAAGCAATGACCGCATAATCTGCTATGCCACCCAGAAGAACCTGCTGGAGTTAAAAAAGGCTTCAACCTGGCTAGTTTATGGTACCTTTGCCACTTGCCCCTGGATTTTCAAGCAGCTTTGGATGATCCATGCCCAGATTGACATCTGGGTGATTCCACTTGCGTTCTTTCTTCTTCCTGGGGCCACTGAGGCCATCTACACCTGTGCTTTTACCATCCTCTGCCAAGCACTTTCTCTCTTTTCCAACAACAAAAATGCTAAGAAGACCCCCTCTACACCTGCGCCAACCCTCCTGCCGCTGACAAGGACCAGGCCACCCTGGACTTTGAGGAAAAGATAAGGCTGAGAGCTCTGGGGCCTCACATTTGCATCATGGACTTTGAGCCTGCTCAGTTCAATGCATTTGAGTAACTGTTCAGCAGTGAGGTGCAGAGGTACCACTTCCACTTCCGCCAAGAAGTTGCTCAGAATGTGCAGGCCCATGCTGAGCTTAGTAGGTTGAGCTGGAGGGACACTTTGGACACCTGCAAATTTGTGCTTGCACAATTTAGTGCCTTGGCTTTTTTAAAGCCAGAGCACACTGTGCAGGGATTTGAGGTTTCTTAAAGGATAATTACATAGTAAAGCACTCAGAGTTCAAGCCTTTCCTTGAGTACTTTGAGCCCCAGTGGATTGGGAAGGTTGTCACGCAGAGGCAAGACCCACACCAAGGCCAGTTGGAACGTTTACCGGCCAGCCATCAACAGGGAGCTCAAGACCACCTCAGCGCTAGAGGCTTATCACAAACACCTAAAGGCTAACTTTGGGCTCCACCCAAAATTCAATAAGTTCTTTTCCCTCCTGCAGCACAAGCAGGAGAAAACCATCTCCAAGCTGCATAACTTGGCAAACCATGTCCCCCCCACCAAGCCCACAACCCGCTCCACCCTATTCACCAAGGCCCTTCAAAATGCTGCCAAGCATAAATACAAGGCCTCATAAATCAAGCAGCATATTGAGATCATTACAACTGCCCTCCTGGAAGGGGCTAAAATGAAGAAGGGGAAGAAGGGTGAAGAATAAACTTGCTTGCTTGCTCGCTTATATGATTTTTACTTTTAACTTTTAACTTTTTAGGTTTAATTTTTACTTTTCAGTTTTCATCAATTAGTTTTTACTTTTAATTTTTCTATTTTTTGATTTAATTAGATAGCACTGATTATTTTATGTTTACATGGTAAGTTTAAAATGAATAGTTATAGTTAAAAGAGAATGAAATATCTTAATTTTTGTTAATTTACTAATAAAGCAAAAGATATTCACATTTATACTTATATGAACTATATTAAATAAATATTAATATTACTTCATATTTTTTGTAGCGTATATTGTTGTGTTTGTGTCATTTTTGTCTCATTGGAATTTTAATTTTTATGGTAATCAAAAATATTTTTATAATGAAGAGTGTAAATTACATAGTAAAATGAGAAATAGTTGCTTATTTCTCCTTTTTTCTCATTAATTAAGGTACACTTTTTATTTTATTTTAAGCTTGCTGAGGTCTCTTTAGTATACCATAGCTGTATAGCTTAATTTTTTATATTAAAAGTTTTTAGTAGATCAAGATCTGTTAATTAAAAAAGTGTCAATTTACAGTTGTCAATCAGGGAAAAAGCTGAATTCTCACTTTACTATAGTGTTGAGCACCAGGGAGTCAATTACCAGGGAGTTGAACTTACCACAGTTGCTGTCATATGGACTGCCTCATGTTTTGTAAGCAAATGGCTCAAACATCATCCTGATCAAAATGAAAACTTAGAAATGTTCAAGGCTGCCTTCCTTGAATAGTTTGACATGAAATACTCCAACATAGTAATTATGACAGAACTCAGAACCTTCAAAATAACAGGAAAAATTGAGGAGTAAATTGCAGCTTATAAAGACCTACATGACCAAGCTCCCAGCACTATCAACTTTGATGAGCCCGGGACACAATTAGATTTCTACAATGGCCTTCCCACACACATTAGACGTCAATTTGACATGACCTGCTGCAAGAACCTTCAGGATGTGTTATTAGAAGGAGAACACACTGCACTGGAATCTGACAGCCTACATGTAACAAAAAAAAGAAGAGTCCCACAGCAAGGAAAAACCCTCAACCTAACAAGCAGAACAACCAAAGCAATAACACCCATCCTAAAAACAGGAATTATATTGCTCAAGCTAACCAAGCAAGCACTGAAGACACCAAAAAGGAGGGAAAAGATCAGGAGAGTGCTTAGGCAAGCCGCCCTCCCTCACTATACAAGACTTGTACAGGGACCAAGACGTGGATTCAATCACCATGATCCAAGTACCCTCCAGCAATCCTCTACTGTTTGCCTCCCAAACTGAAAATAAAATCCTCACTTATCCTTTCTGATTTTGTAGGTATCAAGGCACAGCATTGTTTAACACTGGAGCAGACCAATCCCTTGTTGAAAAAAAATTGCTGACCTCATGAAACTACCCATTTTCCAAAGCCATGTCAAAAGAGTTATCATGACAGACAATAGGAGCACATAAGTCACCAAAGAAGCAAAAACCTTTCTGTGCTCAAATTGGAGACATGCAGACTAGACTTAGTGGCCCTATTATACCAATCCTCAAGTATGATGCTATACTTGGCCTGGATTAGATGAGAAAGACCAAACCTAATATTGACTGGGATAGCGCTACCCTTACCATACAACAAGGCAAGGTGCACCACCATGTTTACCCAACCCATCTTGACACACTTATGAGAGACCACATGTTTGTAAAGATTATGGAGACAGAAGAGGAAAAGGATCCCGTGAAATAAATTGGAACACCTGCATGTACAAGGTTATACACTTTGAAAGTACAGAAACTACACACAAAAGAGACCCAATTTGAGCTCAGCTAGTCATTGAATTACTGTATGTTTTCCAAGAAACTTTACCAGGACTATCACCTGATTGGGGCATACAGCACAAAATTGACCTCAAGGGAAGTGTACCAAAAGAACTCCCCATTTACCACCCAACACCACAAGAAGTCAACACCCTAAAAGCCTATCTTGACAAAGCACTTGAAAAAGGACTCATACAATCTTCTAAATTGCCTTTTGGTGCCACTGTCTTCTTTGTAGCAAAAAAGATGGTGGACTCTGCCTAGTCACAGACTACAGAGCTCTCAAAGAGGTCAAAATTAAGAACAGGTATCCCCTGCCCCTGATCAATGACTTTTTTGACGCCTGGGGGGTCCCAAGTCTTCACAAAAATTGACTTGACAGCAGGCTATCACCAAATTTGCGTGAAACCTGAAGATATACCAAAGACTGCAATCAGAACCAAGTATGGGTCCTTTGAATGTGTGATTCCCAACTTTGGTATGAAAAACGCTCCCAGCACCTTTTTGGCCTTCATGAACAAGGTCTTCAAGGAACACATAAGAAAACAAGCAATCATCTACAGTCCAACTGTAACACAACTCTGGGAAGACCTCTGCCTGGTCCTCTGCACCCTCAAATAAAACTAAATCATTTTCAAACCTTCAAAATGCAACTTTTTCTTGTCTGAACTTTCATTTCTTGGTCACATTATTAGTAAGAACAGAATCAAACCAGACCCAGAAAAGATACACATCATGACTGACATGCCAGCGCCAAGAAACAAGAGCAAGCTCTGAACATTTCTCAGCATAATAGCCTATGTCAAAAGGTTTATCCCTGACTAGGGTGCCTTAACTGCCCCCTTGTCTGCAATCACAGGCAAGACAACCAAGTTTTTATGGACACCACTAAGAGATCAACATTTCTGAAAACTCAAAGAGTGCATGTTCACTGCCCCTATCCTACAATACCCAAACTGTGAAGGAATATATGTATTGGGATTTTTGACCAAGCAATGATGTTAATTATGTCAGAGCTTGCGGATATGAACTGCAGCTGCCAAATTACATAAATGATAGTATAAATTATATGTATATTGGATTAGCAGTAGTCTGCTGACCTGAGCCTTAAATTAGCCAATGATAAGCGCCGCCACAGTAATTAAATAATACAGAATTTGCCGCCACAGCACTTAAAAATATACTCAAGCGCCGCGGCGCCGCCTGGCAAATATTGCAGGTGCCAAAACGCCACCCTACTTTTACATTGAGCGCCAAGGCGCTGGGTTTGATTCCCCATAATCTCAGATTTCCTAAATTAACTGTATTTCTAAGCAGTCAATGCAGGGACACAAAAAAAGCAGGATGACTGGCCCCAAAATATACCAAACCCCCACGCCAGCAAGGATCACCTGTGCTGGGTGAAGCAATTAAATCTCATTGGTTGGCATGTTTGAAACAACCAAACCTAGATAACTAATTACCCAAAGAAGAGTGTGTTAGAATGTCCTAGAAGATATTGCCAACAGCTCAGGAAGACACCCCCCAAGAGGGTATAAATAATTTTCCCCTAATAACAATAAAATACTTTTTGACTTATTAGAAGTGCTTCTGTGTGATCAGAAGCCAAGCCTCCAAAGTAATTATTGATTCCTCTTCCTATGCGTTCTTCTGCCACAATACTAATCATATCCTCACATATGACAGTATTCAAGCCAAGTACTCTGTGCCCTATTATAGAAATGAGTTGCCCCCATACTCCCAGCGCAACAAATGGTGCTCACTACAGGGGGCCCATGTACTTGTCTGTGGAAGAAGACAGTGCATTCCCTTCTCCTCTGCTCACTGGGTTCCATGAGCGCTATGACGGTGCCCCCATGGAAACTAGTGACATCAAAAGGGATTGCTGGTTCTTTCAGGAAGAAGAAATCATTGACGTGAACAAGCTACCAATCATTCCAGATAGCAAATGCGCCAAATTACCAATTGCTTAACTCAATCAACCTATAGAAGTAGAGCGGGCTACTATTATTGATGTGACCTCAAATTTAATCACTGGTTACCAACTGGCTCATGAACCTGCCAGAATGGAATTCTCGCTTTTCCACTGCCACCCAGATGCCCAATGACTGTTGGCATCCTTCTGGAGCTTCCTTAACTCAGAAGCGGGAAGCTTAGATTGACTTCCCAACGTCAAACAGGTCAGAAATTGCATCCAGAACTTTGTTCACCCTGCAATCCATCACCTGTTAGGTGTCCAGGTCTGCCACCATATGGAAGTACAAGATCTGGTGGCCTAATTCAACCATCAACTGGAATACCAGGTAGCCTTGGCCCACTGTCTGGACCTCAGCTTTTCTGAAGTTCAGAACTACGCCCATCAGAACCAACATGCATGGACCTCACAGCGCCTCAACACCCTCTTAGAGCAGCTAAATACTCAGCTGCCCAACATTGTGGGTGAAATACTGGACTTGAGAGGAGCTTCACAAACCTGGTGTCAAGATGTAACATGCCATATCCTGGCAGTTGAACATTATGTGGAGGATACCGCCTGTTGAGAAGCAGCCCACCTGGAGGAAACAGGCTGCTGCACGTCTGAACTGGCAGATACACACTCCAATCTGGAGACACTAAACAAGGAGTTCAGTGACTTCTCCCAGACTAACCAGTCAGAACGCAGTAGACTTAAAGACCTTGCCCATGCTGCAGAGGCCAAGATTATCAAACTAAAGGACAACTTTGTGAAATATGACGACCACCTATAAATGACATTGGAAGAGAAATTGGCCACGTTTCACAAGGAGACTGAGGAGGCACTACTCCTAGCCAGACAGACCCCTGCAGCCCAAAGCACCCCTACAGGCGTCCCTGAGATGGATGAGATTTGACGCCAACTTGACAGCCTGACCATCTCAAATAACGACGCCTTCCAAGAGATTAACAAAGTGAACAAAAGACACAAACAACAACAGGCAGCCCTCCGAGCCAAGATTTATGACCTACGCAACGCTATGCGGGAAGCCAATGAGAATGCTACTACACAGGAGCTCACTTTAGAAGAATATAGAGAAGGGATGGTGCATTGTGGCTTCCTTATTGACCGCCTCCGCAGAGCCATGAGGAAATTGGAAGCCCAACTGGCTGAAGTCAGATCAGAGGTTCAGGAAGGAAGATGCCGTTGTAGTCAGGCGTAATTCTCTGCCTCGCGTGTGCCTCATGACGGATCTGGAGAGAGAACTACTCTACATCAGCCAACTAGCTCTGCCTACAAAGATGATGTCATCTCATCCTCCTTGGGACAACAAAGCTTGTCACCTGTGTTTGTGGTCCCTCTTACCCCAGAAGAAACTCCTTGCCCTAACTGCTCAGAGTCTTCTGCAGGAGCATCACAACAGAACTTCTTTGCGCGTACCCAACAAGACACCCCTCCTCCTCTGAGACACCAGAACTCAGAAAAAAAATGCACCCAGGTTCAAACCCATGAACCTCCTCAAGTTTGACCCAAAGGGAAACATCCATACATTCATCAGACTCTTCAAAATGTCAATGTATGGCGCTAATAATCAGGACAAGGCAACCACACTTCTGAACCAGCTTGACGCTGCTAGCAATGACCTCATCATACCTCACATGCCGCAGAACAACTGGTCCTACGCCACGGCTAAAAAAGATTTGTTGTACAAATTTGGAAGTATAGCCAGGGTTAAGGAACAAAAGAATGAGTTCCTGATGATCCAATTCAAAAAGGACAAATCCATAGCCAAATTTGCAGATTGATTCTACTTGAAGGCACAGGTCCTTACTGGCCTTGGATCTCTTAAAGTGCATGATGCACACATAGCCCTGCGCTCTGCTGTCAAACCTTACAAGGCATTTTATTGTACTTTGATGCCGGCGTTCCAAGACAACTGTTCTATTGATGGCATGGTGCAATACCCTTGTCAGTGTGGGGATATCTTTGGGCCTCCCAATGCCTTGGTTAAGCCTAGACCCTTACCCACTCCTCCTGCCCGTACAGAAAGAAGTGGACGCTTTGCCCCTAAGGCTGACATGTCCAAAGTTACTTGCCACTGCTGTAATTGCAAGGGGCACTATGCCAACTCCTGCACTTCTAAAACAGGTGTTCATGTACTGCCACCTCAGGAAATTACTATCCAGGGAAAAAACCAAGTGGAGTAGAGATAGGACTCTCTCACTCCACTATGAACAACCCCACCAATGTCCCCACCATTCTGCCTGACCGCCTACTTCAAGCTCCAGAAGGGCTGGTAGCACCACCCTACAGTGCTGACCATTCCCCAGATAAGGCGGAGATATTTGTCCCAGACGTTGGCTACTCAGGCAATGCCCTAAACTGCTTCATTGTTAAGGACGTCTATGTAGTGCAAACACACAGTCAAGCAAAGGCCAAAGGCAAAGCCCAAGCGGTTGTTTCTAAGCCCTACGCCCGCCAGTTGCTAGACAAAGCCCCTGAAAAAGGTCCTGGCCCTTCTACTGACACCTTGCATTTGAAGGGGGTAAACATTGCCATACCCATGGACACCATGAAAGCTCACTACCCCGAGCTGTGTGGCAGCATCCTAAAGTTTCTGTCCATGGTGGATGATCTTGACATACACTTAGTAAACAAAATAAGTTCCTCCTACTCTGAATGCACTTATGCAGATATATTTGTGAACAAAATCAAATTACAAGCCATCATTGACACGGGGCTCCTATTAATATTGTCTCCACACGCCTGGTAAAACGCTTGGGACTAGCTCCAGACATTGACCACTGGAAGCAATATGGTACTGCTGGGCTGAAGGTCACCACTGCACAAGGGGCATACAGCGCCTTACCTTTGAGTTTTGGCTCTCTTGCAGTATTGGCTCCTGCCATTGTCTTGCCAAATGACAACTATGATATCCTGATTGGCACCTTGTTCATGAGGCAATACGGGGTCAGAACTGATCTAGACGCTGATACCTTTGAAATATTAGGCCAGGCTATCCCCTGTATTACTGCCACAACAAGGATACTGGCACCCACAAGACCATGCCTAGTGTCAATCTGGCATACAAGAATGGAGTGGTACCTATCCAGTACCAGAAGCTAAGCCGTAAGGTCAGACCTCTACCTAACCAACTGGAGGAATACAAAGGGCTACTGCTTTGCACAGACCTGCCTATTGAGATTCCGGCTGGTCACCAAGTACTGGTTGAGACTGGATTGGATATTGATATTCCTCAGGGACTGTTTGGTGAGCTGCAATCACCCCGCAACCGCTCCCACCTGGAACCCCTAGTGGCCCCAGGTCTCATCCTACCAGGGCATGGCGCTGTTAAAGTGCTCTTGGCAAATCTCACCCAAAGCCCAATTAGAGTCCAAAGACACCAGGTAGTAGCCTACCTACACCTTCTACCAGTGGAAGAGATTACTGGGATACACAACTTTGGTACCCTGGAGGAGTTTGGGTTAGGCTCCTCTGACAGTCAGCCACCCCTATTTGGCGCCGTAATACCCAGAGAAAAATTGGTAGGGTTATCCACAGAACAACAGGACACAGCCATGGCCCTCTTTGAGAAAATAAATCCATATTTGCAGAGGACAACTTTGATCTGGGATGCGCCAAGAACACTCTCTACTACATTGACACAGGGGACAAACAGCCCATCTGACTCTGCCCTATCAGACGCTCACGGGCGGCTGACGCCACTGTGGGTGAAGAGATTGAGAAGATGGTGCATTTGGGACTGTTGATACCATCCAAGAGCCCTTGATTGTCTCCAGCGCTGATAGTGAAAAAGAAGGACAGGACTAACCGTGTTGTGATTGACTACCAGAAATTGAACAACATCACAAAGAAGGATTCCTACCCGCTTCCGCGCATCAACGACACTCTTGATTGCCTGGGTGGCACAAAATTCTTCTCTGCTATGGACCTAATCTCAGGCTACTGGCAGATCAAACTACCACCTGAAGAACAGGAGAATTGCACAATCATTATCAGCCAAGGGCTGTACCAACCCACCTGCATGCCTCAGGGACTATGTAACACACCAGCCACGTTTCAACGGGCTATGGATGATATGCTTCACAACCTTAAGTTGAGTTGTGTACTGGTTTACCTGGATGACATTAATGTGTTTTCTTGCACATTCACTGAACACTTGGAGCACTTAGAAGAAGTCTTTTGTTGCCTCACGGCAGCCAAACTGAAGATTAAACCTTGGAAATGTGAATTTTTCAAGGATCAGCTTGAGTATCTTGGATTTGTAGTGGATGCACACAGACTTTGCCCCCATCCTGCCAAGATTGAGGCCATCAAAAAGATGAAGGTCCCCGCCAACAAGCGCAATGTGCAAGTATTCCTTGGTATGATTGGATACTACCGCTGCTTTGTGAAGGACTTCTCCAGGAAGGGGGGGGGGCTCTCTTCCATCTATTGAAGAGCAACGCTCAATTTGAATGGACACCAGCATGCCAAAAGGCGTTTGACATACTCTGCCTTAGCCTCATGGATCAACCCATCCTTTGATACCCCGACTTCAGTCAAGAATTCATTGTACACACAGATGCTTCCTTGACTGCTATTGAGGGATACTATCACAAATTGATGCAGAAGGCAAGGAACACCCTGTTGCCTATTGTAGCTGTACTCTCAATTTCCATGAGCGCAACTACACAGTAACAGAACATGAATGTTTGGAAGTGATATACACATACAAAAAATTTAAAGTATACTTACATAAGGTACACTTCAAAGTAATCACAGACCATGTATCTGTCACAGTAGGTTCCATCATGCCGGGTATTATCTGCCCAAGCAAGAAGGCTCAAAAAGCCGGAAATCCTTTATCAAAATTGACCAAGTTAACGGATTTAAATCAAACAGTTGATCAAAAATGGGTTATGGCTGCTCTAGTCTGTCAGCTGAAACTGGTTCTCCTTTTCAAATTGACATTGATAAATTGGCGTAATTTGAGGATCACCCAATATAAGCTTGTCAATAAGCATGGCTGTCAGAAACTAGTCACACAAGGGTTCTTTGCAACCTGGACCAGATACTTACTTGACAATGTGGAAGGAATAGGGGGTCAAGACTCAGATGGTATTGCTTAGTCAATTATTCTGATATATATTGAATAATTTTCACTGTTTCAACTCCAAAAGTTGAATCCTCCCAAAATTTTACTAAATAAAAATCATTTATCCCAAGTTCTAATTTACTTTTTAAAAAATGCATCCTGTGGTTGGGTTGTTACAATATATTTTGTACAATATAATTCTCAACAGAATCATTTCTGGAAGATGGGGTCCTGCAGTCAGAACTTTGTTGTTGGCGCCGCCCAATGTTAATTTTGCGCCAACCAATTTTGCAGCTCCTCCCCCCATTCTTGAAACTGAAAATTGTGTTGCCTCCCAATGCCCAGAATTTTATTCTGAAGATTTGTTGATGTTGTCTCAGGCCATTTATCTTGGGCTACTTTATTTAGGATTAGTTGTTCTGCTTAATCCTGGTATTACAATTGGAAATTTCACAAAAAGATATTTGAAGCCACGTTGGTGGTTAATCATTAATTCTATGTGAATTTGGGTGGTAATTCCCCATCACTTAGAAATGGCTTCATACTATCCCGCAATTTCTGTCACATTACTTGACTCTTCTACATCTGAGATTTTGGAAGCAGTTTGTCAAGAATTTGTGTTTCTTTTCTCCTGCTCTATTGAGATATCTGCATTTACCATGTTTATTTGTATCAGTTCCTTTCTGAGCTTTAAGTTTGGGATTTTCTTTAATTTGTGGTTTCCATCTCCAGTTGCATTTGTTGAGACTGGATCTTCTATTTCCTATTTCTGTTGCATCATGTCATTTTGGCGTCCGGATTATTTTCCTGCTCCACCCACTGATGAGATTTTGCGTGAAGTTTTGTCAGCATTATCATTCTATTCCGGTTCAAGCCTTAGTCATAAATCCCAAGTTTACCATGTGATGACAAAGGTTTCTGAGGATGCTATTGAATGGTTGTTGTCCGCAATGGAGCGCAATCCATGTGTTTTAACTGAAAGTGCATCTCTATACTTTTGTTAAAAAAATTGTGTGTATCTATTCAGGAGCTCAAAGTATATTGTAAGCTGTACGCCTTCCATCAGGGTACTACTCCGCTTTTGATATTCCTTTCTCAGTTTCTTGCCTACTGCTGTACAATTGACGTTCCCGAGGTGAATAAACTCTCAGCGCTGTGGTTAGCAGTTGACCAGACTGCCCAGGATTTGACGGTTTGGGATTCCCTATTAACCACAACTGAGGCCCTGGTAAGCCAAATTCTTTCTCTATTCTCAAATCTGTCCACTTCTAAGCAAGGTACATTGGTAATTGAGGATAAACCTGCTGCACGCTCCTGGTTTTCTGGTCCTTGCTCTGCAGCAGTTCCTTCCAACCAAAGCCAAGATTGTTCTCCCCCTAGCCCGTCTCAGTTACAATTGGCGGCAGTAACAAACCCACCAATGTAAAAGAGGCCCCAGTAGTGTCTATCCCTGATAGTTCCTTGGCAATGCTTCAGCACGTTTTACCTGTCAAACCTTCTGTATTTACGTCCAAAGAGTTGCCCCTTGTTCCCATTGATTGTGATAACCCTGTTCTTCCAGCTGCTGTCCAAGAGATGATTGAGTGTTACTTCCAGGAGCATCCTGCCTCCTTAGCTGCTGTCTGTACTGCTGATGAGAAACAAGACCCTGCCAAGATTACCACCTTTGCTGCCAATAAATCTACTTCTGGTTACTTCTTGTTTTATGGGAGCATTGATAACGGTCAGAATATCTATCAGCCAGTCATTTTGTTGGATACAGGTGCTTCCAAAAATTTCATGAGTGTGGAGACTGCCAACTTGCTACAACTCAAGTACCACCTGGGAATGCTTGTTAGGGGTGGGAACTGTCAGATATTTCCTTCTTTCCAGCTAAAGAAGCCTGTAACCTTTGTGGTTTTGGGTCAATTTTTTACCGCAAAGTTCTCTGTTTGCTCCTCCCTAATGTATCCTATCATTTTGGGTGTGGGTTGGTGGAGAAATCATAATGTATCCACTTTACTAAAAGAAAATGTGTTACAGGTGGAACACTCTTTGGGTATATCTATTTGTATTCCACTGTTAGGTATGTCCAAAATGGAGAAATCCTCTCAGACTATTCAATTGGTTCCTGTCTCTGTCCCCGTAAACTTGGATTTACCTGCATGTTTATAACCCTGGTCCGCGGTGTTTGACACAACTAGGGGCAAGGTCCTCCCCAAGCACACTCAGTTTGACTTTGACTTTAAAGTTACTGTTGATCTGATTTGAATTGTGTGTCCTATTTACCCTTTAACTTTGAAGAAAGATGCATGTTTGGAGGAATGGGCTCGTGATATGTTGGCAAAGGGCTATATATTTAAAAAGGCTTTGTCAATTTTCTCTCTGTTGTTGTTTGTTCAAAAGGCTGATGGGTCTCTTTGTCCTTGTGTTGACTATGAGAACTTAAATAACATCACAATCCCTGATCCCTATCCTTTACCTCTTGAAGCACAGATCTCTAGGTGTGTTGATAAGGCAAAGGTATTTTCAAAACTTGATCTGTTGAATGCTTTCAATCAAATAAGGATTGCAGAAGGAATGGAATGGTTGACAGCATTCAGAACCAAGAAGGGTATCTTTCAGTTCTGGGTAATGCCTTTTGGATTGAAGAATGCTCCAGCTTGCTTTCAGCAACTAATTGATTCTGTCTTGGGGGATCCCCTGGGTGTATGTGCCATTGTGTATATGGACAATATCTTGGTATTCTCTCCAGATGAGGAGTCACATAAAGCCCATCTGTCAGCAGTGGTAGAGCGCGTCCTCCAGGCCAACTTGATCATTAAAAGAAGCAAATGTGAATTCTTCAAACGTAAGGTTACCTTTCTGGATAATATTATCTTTGAGGATGGCCACACCATTGCCCCTGACAAGGAAGTTGCAGTTTGAGAGTATGCTACGCTTTTGACAGTATCCCAACTCCGTATTTTCTTGGGTACTTGCACGTTCTTGAAGAAGTTCACTCCACACCTGTCTGAAGTGGCCGCCCCATTATATTTGGCTAGTGGTAAGACAACTTTGGTCTGGACACCTGAGTGTGCAAATGCATTCACAGCAGTCAAGGCTCTTTTGTTGTTGTCACCTGTGTTGAGACATGTGGATCCTGAGCTTCCTTTTGTGGTTTCCACAGATGCATCCAAATATGCTGTAGCTGGTGTGTTGTTGCAGACTGCTGGCGACAGGATTGAGAGACCAGTAGGGTATTTCTCCCAAAAGATAGAAGCTTGTGAACGCAATTACATGATTTACAACAAGGAATTGTTGGCTGTTGTGGAATTGTTAAAGCATTGGCATCACCATCTAATGTTGGCACATCATCCATTTGTAGTAAGAACTGACCACAAAGCTCTTCTATATTATTGACAACCCAGGGTTTTGTCAGGTCATCAATCCAGATGACACGGTGACCTGACAAGATACAAGTTCCGCTACAAGTTTATTAAGGGATCAGACAATCACTTGGCCAATGCATTAAGCAGGAATCCTTCCTATCTCCCAGATGCTAGTATGGATACCAAGTTTAACACACATACTATGATTCCAGATGAGGCTGTGGTGCCTTTTGTATTGCCTCCACCTGCTACGCTGGCTACCATGTCCCTAACTGAGGGTGCAGACCTGGACTTATATTCCAAAGTTAAGTTTCTGCAACCTTTGTCCAAAGGTTATGATAGGCTATTAGAGCTAGCATGTGCAAACCCAGTAGGTCAGCCTCAGGGTTATCATAAGATAGGTCCCATCCTATATCATCAAGGTTGCTTGTGGGTCCCAGAAGGAACTATTTGGGATAAAATCATGGAGACTCATCACACTTGTCCAACTGCAGGTCACCCAAGGAAAAACAAAATGGTGGAACTAATCCGCTGGCAGTTTTGCTGGAAAGGTTTGACAGTGCAGGTGGCAGCTTTTGTTTACAATTTTCTGGTATGTGTTTGATCAAAGGCAAGCCAGAACAAGACTACTGGTTTACTGGTTCCACTACAGCCTGCTGCAGGACCCTGGACGTCTGTGTTGGTGGATTTCATTGGTGAACTTCCTAATTCCAATGGGTTTAACACAATCATGGTGGTGGTAGATTGCTTCAAAAAAATGGCGCACTTTGTACCTTTCTCAACCACAATTACTTTGGTGGAAATGGCTAAGTTGTTTGTGAATAGAATCTTTTACTTACATGGCATCCCAATGGAGATTGTGAGTGACTGCAGGCCTCAATTCATTGCTCAGTTCTGGGAAGCTTTCACTGGGATTCTAGGTATAAAATTATGTTATTCCACGGCTTTCCACCCCCAATATGATAGACAAGCAGAGAGGGTAAACCAAAGTTTGGAGGTCTACCTACATTGCTACACCAATGCGCAACAAGATGACTGGTGTGATAATTCACCTATGGCAGAGTTCACATATAATAACGCCCCTCACACGTCAACTCAAGTGTCGCCCTTCTATGCCAATGTGGGTTACAACCCTTCTTCTAATATGGGTCCTTGTTTGGTTAGCAACGTGGAAGCTGCAACTGATCAGGCTACTGCATTGAAGCAGGTTCATCAGGAGCTCCAGGTTACCCTCACCGCTGCCGTGACAACTTACAAGACATATGCAGATTGCAAGCGCCAGGAAGGTCCAACTTACAGGCCAGGTGATCTAGTCATGGTTGATGCTTGCAATATGAAACTGAAGGTTCCCTGCCGTAAGTTAGGGCCTAAACAAGTTAGTCCCTTCAAAGTTGAACGTGGAATTGGTCCCTCTGCCTATTGGCTGGATTTACCTCTTGCTTTCAAGGTTTTCCACACCTTTCATGAATGTCTTCTTACTCCCTTTAAAGGTACAGAGACTCTTTCTTCCCAACCCATTCTTGTGGAGGGAGAACCTGAGTATGAGTTAAATTGTATTTTGGCTTCCTGCAAGAATTGATAACGCTTGGAATATTTGGTGTTGTGGAAAGGTTATCCTAATTCTGATAACTCCTGGGTTCCCCACTACAATTGTTCCAATTCCCCAGATCTGATTCATGAGTTCTACAAGCGCAATCCCACTGCTATTGGGCATCCCAAACTTACCTTGGCCGCAATGAAACTTCCACCTGCCCATAAGAATTTCTCCTTATCCCATCTCCCAAATGGGGGTATTGTGCCCAGGGCTAAAGCAGAGGCTAATGTCACAGTAGGTTCCATAATGCCGGGTATTATCTGCCCAAGCAAGAAGGCTCAAAAGGCCAGAAATTCTTTATCAAAATTGACCAAGTTAACAGATTTAAATCAAATGGTCAATTGAAAATGGGTTATGGCTGCTCCAGTCTGTCAGCTGAAACTGGTTCCCCTTTTCAAATTGACATTGATAAATTGGCGTAATTTGAGGATCACCCAATATGAGCTTGTCAATCAGCATGGTTGTCAGAAACTAGTCACACAAGGGTTCTTTGCAACCTGGACCAGATACTTACTTGACAATGTGGAAGGAATAGGGGGTCAAGACTCAGATGGTATTGCTTAGTCAATTATTCTGATATATATTGAATAATTTTCACTGTTTCAACTCCAAAAGTTGAATCCTCCCAAAATTTTACTCAATAAAAATCATTTATCCCAAGTTCTAATTTACTTTTTAAAAAATGCATCCTGTGGTTGGGCTGTTACAATATATTTTGTACAATCTAATTCTCAACAGAATCATTTATGGAAGATGGGGTCCTGCAGTCAGAACTTTGTTGTTGGTGCCGCCCAATGTTAATTTTGCACCAACCAATTTTGCAGCTCCTCCCCCCATTCTTGAAACTGAAAATTGTGTTGCCTCCCAATGTCCATAATTTTATTCTGAAGATTTGTTGATGTTGTCTCAGGCCATTTATCTTGGGCTACTTTATTTAGGATTAGTTGTTCTGCTTAATCCTGGTATTACAATTGGAAATTTCACAAAAAGATATTTGAAGCCACGTTGGTGGTTAATCATTAATTCTATGTGGATTTGGGTGGTAATTCCCCATCACTTAGAAATAGCTTCATACTATCCTTTTATTTCTGTCACAGCATCACTATGTTGGCTACAAAACCTAAAGGAACAGAAGAATACTTGGCATAATGGGCACTTAAACTTCAGGCATACAACTTTGAGATCTCCCATCAAGCAGGGGCTAAACATCAGAACACAGATGGCCTATTGCAGCTCCCCCACAGTAGCCCACCTAGCGGACATCTCAGATCTCTTATATGACAAAATGCTGAACAGCCAATTTGAAGATAAACCACCAGAGGTTCATAAGATCCTACAACACCTTCTAGAGAACACCAAGATCAAGAATGGTAGAATTTTTTAAGAAGACAACCAAAGGGATAAGAGTGATGCCCAAACCCTCAGAACAAGCCGACCTCATTGTATGTGCCCACAAGGCAGTAAGTCATGGGGCTTTCCTCAAGACACTGTCCCAACTTAAAACAGCATATTTTTGGGAAGCAATGGCGTTTGATGTACACAAGACGCTCAGCTGCTGTAAGGAATGCCAAGGAGAGAGACCATTCAAGAAAATGACAACCTATCAACTGGCGCGCCCTAACTTTGCCTGGCACATCATATCTATTAACATAGTTGGACCATTACCAATTAGCAACTATTGTAAAAAATACATCATAGTTGCCCATGAACACTTGACAAAGTGGGTAGAGACTAAGGCAGTAAGAGACCTGGGGGCAGGTATCACTGCTAAGTTTGTCTTAGAGAACATTATACTAAGACATGGCTGTCCACAGGTCATACTCACTGACAATGGTACAAAATTCTTGTCTCATGTGTTAACCAAACTGAATGAGCTCATGGGTATCAGAGGTGTATTCTCCACGCCATACCACCTTGAGTCAAATGGGATGGTCAAGAGAGCAAACAGTACTCTTATAAGTGTTGAGGGTCTGGATATACAAGCATTCTGGCTACTGCCAACCTACTTAACATCCAGCCATTGCCCAATTTGGTGTCTTTCCAATATACCGTTCAACATACCAAGAATGATAACCAAGCAATATCACCTGACTGTCGTAGTATCCAGTGGCTCAAACCCATCTAGCACATGACCAACCCCTAGGTTTGATCCAACTAAATCCCCGCCACAGCCAAGTCTATATAAGTCTAAAGTATTATCTAATAAAATATACTTCTCTTCTTTCTTAATTCCATATTTGAGGCTTCCCCAAAAGGCGCTCCTTATCACTGGTTGCAGCTACGGTTTTTTGACCACACCCATGAGAGAGAAAATGACTGACCAAAACCCGCCCACCTTTGCTCACGTACTCAACCACGCCATATCCTAGCATACCTGGAAAACGTACTTCTGCGCCCACGACATTGACAAAAATATACCTAGTGGATGCACTGTATTTAAAGGTCTGGTCATGCCCAAAGCATGCACCAAGATTATTTAATACAGTCTCTCTCTTCAACCATAAACAAATGCAATACCACCTATCACAGTAGAAGTTACCAACACCAAGTACATTGTTATTGACAAGCTCTTTGGTAAAAACAAAGAAAATGTCATTGACTGGATAGACCACCCAGCCGCTAAACTCCACGCCAGCTGCATCCCCCACAAAAAATGGGTCCAGGAAGCCAGCAAGCGCCTGTACAAGGCTGCAGCTAACTGGTTTACCACCTGGGTTGTCTCACAAACTGACAACCAGCTTGACAACTGGAAAGAGTTCAAAGCATACATCACCCACAATTTCTGCGTCACCAAATCCCTCCAAGACATTGCAATACAGCTCAGTGATCTTCCTCAGAAAACCACTGATGTAGCTTATGCCAACAAATTTGAGGAAATACATTGCAAGATCCAAAATCCAGCACAAGCTGATAACATACATACCAGAGCCTCATTCATCAACAGAATGAAACCCTCTGTTGCTGCCCTCATCTGCCCAGAGGCAAATACCTCCATGAGCGCTCATTGCAGAAGCCAAGCGCGCCAAAAAAACGCGCAAACATGGAATATGCTGCACGCAACAGCAATCACTCCTCAAAAAGCAATGGCAGAGAAAATTCCAATGGCAAAAAATGCCAAAATACCAACCATAACAATGCAACTTCAATTGCAACAATGGCAATTGCAGCCAAAGCAAAAACTGCTCCCGTCCCAAGAAAGAGGACACCGCCAAAGTTAAAAATGCTGAAGTAGCAACCCACTATGAATCTGACCCCACATTCTCTGACCTCAAAGGTCTTGAAACAGAGGAATAGGGAAAAAAGGAGGGGGAACAGGCTTAAGTGCCCCTGTCTCCCCCCAACTTGACAAGAAATTGAACCAAGGCACAAACTTTGCTACTCACATTCCCTGTGTCCCGCAGTCCTCCATTTTTATGAACTTAAAAATTAAAGAATTCTCACAACTTCTTGTCTACCCATGCACTTAAAAATCACATACACATAAAATTTTATTCAACTCTGGTGCACAACACACTATTGTTAGCAAACCCTTTGTAACCAAGTACAAAATACCAGTTGTCAAATCCAACTTCAAATACGTCAGAATGGCAGACAAATCAAAGGTTCTACTCAAAGGCAAAATAACTCCCTTCAGAATTGCCCTCCAAGGCATACAAACGTCCATCAAAGGACTTGACATGAACAACATAAACTACAACATTGTGGCAGGCATAGACTGGTTCACCCAAGTAAACCCCAGCGTATGTTGGGAAACAAAAACCATGACCATCAAACGCAACAGAGTCAATTTTAACATCCTCAAAGAACCCAATGACCTCATTCTAAGAGAAACAGTATTTGTCAAGGTCATAAACCAAGATGACTCAGAACATCTAGCCAAAGATAGTACCCTCCACATAATGAGGTACACTGAGTTCAATAACATACAAACAACCAAAATCCAATGCCCAGAACTTGCGGCACTCCTAAATGAATATGCACATGTATTCAAAGAAGAACTCACCAAGCTACCCCCAAACGGGAGGTCAAACATGGCATCAACTTATGTAAAGCCATGCCAAAACCTGCACCCCTCTACAGACTCTCTCCCATGGAGACCCAAACCCTCAAAACACACATTGAGGACAATCTAGCAAAAGGCTTCATCCGCCTGTCTGAATCCCCATGGGGGGCAGCAGTATTCTTTGTAAAGAAAAAGGAAGGTACTCTTAGTCTAGTAGCTGACTATAAAGCTCTCAATGCAAGCACAGTAAAGAATAAATACCCTCTTCCACTTATAGAGGATCTGTTTTCAAGACTCTCAGGTGCCAAATTTTTCTTCAAAATTGACCTCACCTCAGGGTACAACCAAGTTGAAGTAAAGGAAAAGGACATACCAAAAACTGTGTTCTGTACGCAATTTGGATCCTTTGAATGTAGAGTAATGAACTTTGGGATGACCAACGCTCCTGCAATGTTTGTCACCGTGATGAACCAAGAACTAAACGGTCTCTCAAATACATTATGCTACCTTGACAATATCATCATATTCTCAAAAACCAAAGAGGAACACCTCATACATGTCTGCAAGACACTCAATTGACTTGCAAAGCACAAACTTTATGCAAAACCAAGTAAGTGCCAATTTATGGAAAATGAACTCCTGTTTTTGGGCCACATTGTCTCTGACAGTGGCATCAAAGCAGATCCAGACAAAATTAAAGCCATAAATAACATGCAACGCCCCACCTCCGTTAAACAAGTTAGATGCTTTCTTGGTATGGTAGCTTACCTAAGGAAATACATCAAAGACTGCAGAAAACTAACTGCACCAATCAATGACTTAACCACAGGTAATGCCAAAAAGAAATTCATCTGGATACCAGAATGTGACAATAATTTTCATTTATTAAAACAAGCTCTGATCAAAGCACCAATCTTGCAATACCCTAATAATAACGGGTGCTACAAGCTCAAGTCAGATGCCAGCAACACTGCCATTAGCGCAGTCCTGCGCATCTGCCAGCCAGGGCAGCAAGAATTCCTGCCAGTATGTTACAAAAGCAGAAAACTAACCAATACTGAGAGGAGATACCCAATACACAATAAGGAATTGCTAGCAATATACCACGCTTGCAAGAAATTGAGATGTTATCTGAAAGGACATTTAAATGTCTGAGTACTAACTGACCATAAATCCTTAATCTATTTCAAAACTCAGAACACACTTGCACGGCGGCAAGCAGATGGATGTCCTTGCTGGAATAGCTTAACCTGGACATCCAGTACAAAAAGGGGGCAGAGCTGGTCACAGCCAATGCTCTCTCTAGACTATGTCAGCCTAGAGAGGATCACCCTGACCACCTGGACCCTGAATGGCCAAACCTGTACAACACTGAGTATAAAACCAAAGGGAAAGACCCCTCAACACATCAACTGACCCACAATACATTATTAAGAAACAAAAAGTACTTCCATGTATTAAATGGCAAAGTATACCAAATTATGAATGAAAAACATATCCCGTAAATCCCACTTGCACAAAGAGTTGACACCATACTAAGACATCACCGCCTGCTAGGCCATACAAAGGCTAACAACCTATACCTTACACTAAAAGAGATAGTATGGTGGCCCAACTTCAAACAGGATATAGTTGATGTTCTGAAAAAGTGCACAGTATGCAAGAAATACACCAGTACAAAGGCTCCTCAGCCAACAATCAACCCAGTAGCAGACCCTGAACCATTCAAGGTTTGGGGGCTAGATGTAGTGGGCCCCTTCCCAGAAACAAAGAAAAACCAACATTTCTTAATTGTAGCTATCAACTTTGCCACACACTGTCCCATCTTCTGGGCAACAAAGGACCACAAAGCAGAAACCATCAACTGTTTCATTAACAAAGCAATCATAACCAACTATGGCACTCCAGACTACATCATAACTGATGGAGCAACAGAGTTATCAGGACACGTAGTTAATGACAACTTGGAATCCAAAAACATTAAACACTCCACAACCTCTTCATACAGGCCACAGGCTAACAGTAGAGTGGAACGCCTAAACAGCAGCCTTATCAGGACCCTAGAAAAAATAATGGATGGAAAAGCCAAAGACACATGGCCACTATACGTGAAACATGCATTATTATTATCCCAAGTCTGCACCAACCAAGGGACAGGCTATTCACTGTTTGAGCTAACCTACGGGTACAAACTGGAAATAATCACCCGCAACAAACAGCCCTACATAAAGATCCCCCCAGGGAAACCTCCCACAGTAGAGCAAGCACCAAACCTACAACACATCTGCCTCAAAGCTAAAATAGCTGACATGAATAGGCTCAATACACAAAAGGTAACCTTCACAGAGGAACCACTTCCTATCAACTTCCCTGTCTGGATTCTAGCTGGCAACAGAAAGAAACTAGACTCAGTACACAGGGGACCAGGAAGAGTCATCAAATACAGACTAGAGCACAACACTTACCTAGTAAAATTCCAAAGTGCCAAGAACCCAATTATCAAGAAATACCACAGAACTCGTCTCCACCTCAGTAAAGGAGAGCACTCAACCAGACTGGTTCCAACTAGCAAACAGCTCCAGGAGCATCAGGAAGCAGCTGTTAAGACAAAGCCCCCTCCTGATGCACCAGAGTAACCCCTTAAGGGGGGTGTTGAGGGTCTGGATGTACAAGCATTCTGGCTACCACCAACCTACTTAACATCCAGCCATCACCTGATTTAGTCCCCTTCCAATATACCATTTGACATACCAAGAATAGTAACCAAGCAATATCACCTGACTGTCCAAGTATCCAGTGGCTCAAACCCATCTAGCACATGACCAACCCCTAGGTTCAATCCAACTGGATCCCCTTCACAGCCAAGTCTATATAAGTCTAAAGTATTATCCAATAAAATATACTTCTCTTCTTTCTTAATTCTATATTTGAAGCTTCCCCAAAATGTGCCCCTTATCATAAGTATCCTGTGGAAGCTGGCCGCTGATAGAGCAGCAGAGTGGAACATGTTCTTGCCTGCAGCCACATTTGCTTATAGTATTGCTGTACACTCAGCAACAGGGAAGTTGCCATTCCAACTACTTTATGGAAGAAACCCCGCATTACCTCCTATCTTGTACTCATGTATAGGAGAACAAGGGCTTCAATCTCCGCACATGTACCAGGAATGTCTAGCTTGCACTCTCATATAGCTGCAGTCAGAGGCATATTCTAACTCACTGGCTAAGAAGATAAGAGACCAAGAAAGGGACAACAAGAAGCGGTTTGACCTGCCCAAATTTGCTGTAAAAGACTGGGTGCTATTTCACAATACACATGCCAAAGGTTGCGCTCACAAGTTGGCAGTCATCTGGATAGGACCCTTCAAGATCATTAATAAGACGTCCACAGACACTTACACTATTAAGGATGTGAAGGATGGATGCCTAGTTAACCAAGTACACACCAAATTCTTGAGAAAGTTTAACAAGAAAGACTGAAATAAAATGAGTAAAGAAAAAAAGAAAAAAGAAAACAATTAAAAAATATAGATATATATAAATAAAACAATATCATGTATAAAATAAACGTAAAAAATAAGAAAAAAATAAATAATAAAAAAGATTACAAGAATACCATAAAAGAAAAGATTGAAATCAGGCTGACTAAAACAAAAAGAAACTAAATAAAGACAATTAGAACTAGAGAAGATGAAAATACTAAACAAACCAATACATTAAGTAAAAAGATAAAAATAAAATAAAAAATAGTAAAGAGGAAGAGAAAAATTAAAACACTAATGCATAACAGAAAAGGAAAATACTGGCAAACATGATGGGTAGTTTATTCATCACAAGTACTGCAGGAGAGTTCCAAGCAACGTAGATGCTTGGTGGGACGCTGGATATTCACCACTGGGCGTTTGTGGGCAGGGAAAAGGTACCAGTTGTCATCAAGGCGCTGGCGCACATGCGCCAAGATAACCAGCATCTGAGACCAGGCCAACTGAGAGTTCCGCAACATGGAGGTCCAGTTACAGAGCGGGAGGCAGAGCTGGCTCACGGGCACAAGGCAACCCCAACCATCACAAGCGGAAAGCGCAGCCCCAATGGACAGGCAGTCCATTAGGGCGTCCTCCATATAGGAGTAAGCCAGCGGTAACAGAACCCAGAGCTGATAGGCCAGATCACAATAGTGCTCTAGGCAACAACCAGCGTACCCTGGCTGGCCAGGCTGGCAGCTATTGGGGGTATATCACATGAAGTGGCACACAGCGGCAGCCAAGTGTTGCAACCAAGTTTCCAGACTTGCCTGCTAATGTATCTTACAATACACAGGGGGCACTCAATGAGCCGCCCCTTGACGTATCTAACGTTATGGATTAATCTGATGACAATATCAAATAACAGGTACTTCATCCTAATTAGGAGTGCTACCAATTTAACTTGCTGATCCCTGCATAAGTTATTCCTTGGCTTCAAACCTTACATGGAACTCCCCACTATGCCACCCCCATATGGCCTGGTGGCTTTCCCCATATAGTATATTAATCACAGTATTCTACAATAAACAATACCTTATTCTTATTATTCTGTCCTTTCTATTGGACTGTTGTCTTCCCCAATTCCCAAATACTGAATCCTCATTGGTTCAGTTGCAACAGTGGTAGCAGCGGTAGGTTTACAACCTATCTAAAACAAATCCCCCCAAGAAAGGACAGAGTACAGGCTGTATGGTTACTCCCCAACCAGAGACCTTCCTGCCAATCTCCAAGGGGGACATCCCTGACGGGTAAGTCATCTATCAAGACCAGCTAGTTCTCACCAGTGTGTACAATTGGCTCCACCTTGGGTAGCATGACGCCAGTGTCACCCTGCCCCAGTCAGATCTGTCCCAGTGCATTCTCAACCTTCAGTTAGAATCCTTTGCTGGTGGCGTCAAGGGGGCCAACATTGTCAGTTGGCTCCAATCTATTGAAACCTTCCTTTGCATCTGTCAGGTTTCTGAGCCCATGTGGGCTGCCACTGCATCTGGTTGCCTCACAGGGACCGCCGCTGTGTGGTTCACCAACTAGGCCAGCCAGGAACTTGATGTTACCTGGGCAGCATTCCGAGACGCCGCCAAGTCCCACTACAGTGAAACCTTCTCCCCCATTGTTGTGGGAACTCCTCTACTAGCAATCAAACAAACTGGTTCCGTTCCTGAGTACCTTGCCGCCTGGAAACAAGCTCTTTCTGCCGCCCCCAAAGCCATGACCAACAGAAATGCAATGCTACTCACTCTCATCATCAATGGATTAAAACCCCATATCTGCAAGTGGGTCCCCGTAAGTTGTTGCACCTCCATTGACAACTGCTATAAGGCCATTGTGGAGGATAACAACCAGGCCTCAATGGGCTTCCACCGTACCAGTGATGCTCCATCCCAATCATGTACAACACCTGGCAGTAGCCACAATCAAGTAGGCCGCCGCCAGCCCTGTCAGCAGGATAATGGGACTTAACACCTGGTGAGGGGGAGCTTCAGCTAGCACAGATTGAGGATCAGGGAAAAGCCTGGGGGTTGTAACAACAAGAGGCCTTGCAACCCCACCTGACCCACCCTCTCAATCCCTGCTCGCAAAAAATCCCTGCAACTACAACATTCATGAGGTCAAAACCCTGGACGTCTTTCAAGTCCATAGTGACAACCCTGTATTGCAAGCAAGCCACTCCTCAAATAAAGTAACACACTTGTCCTATCCCTTCTGTTTCCGTGGGGACATCCACAAATTACTGGTAGATACTGGGGCCAACCACACTATGGTGGACCAGGCGTTTGCCAACTCTCAGCAATTAGAACAAGTGCCCAGCAGGTTCAAAGCAGTACAAGTATCTGACTCCTGCAGCGTTGCCATCACCCACAAGATAGTACCCTTCTCTGTGAGAATGGGGAATGTCCAGGTTAAGCTCTCTGGGCCAATTATGGCAGGGCTCAGCCACGACGTAATTGCTGGTCTCAACTGGCTTCAACACAACTGTCCCTACATTGATTAGGATACCTCTGTCATCACCCTCAACCAAAATGAGGTGGGGTTCCAGATTTACCCTGTGGAAATGAGCAAGTTACTCCATGATACTGTGTTTGTCAGAATAACGTATACAGGCTCATACAATTTCAAGGGGGGGGAACTAGACTTTAACCAATGCTCAGTTGAAGTTATCTGCGCTGAACCATCCATGGTCCCTCCCTTGACCTCCTCATCACCACCAGCACTTGCTGCACTCCTTGAGGAGTACAAGGATGTGTTCAGTGAGACACTTGAACAATTAACTCCTCCCCAGGAGATCCATCACGCTGTACAACTTCAAGGTTTGTTAGATAAAGCACAGCCATTATATTGTCTTACACCAAAGGAAGATGAAACCCTCCGCCAGCACCTTGTGGACGCGCTTGATAAGGGCTTCATTTGCCCCTTGCTCTCTCTATACAGGGTGGCTGTCTTCTTTGTAGCCAAGAAGGACGGGTCCCTCCACCTGGTCACAGACTACTGCGCCCTAAATGAGGTGACGGTTAAGAATAAGTACCCCCTGCTGCTGATTGACAACCTGTTTGATACACTTGCAGGTGAAAAGGTCTTTAGCAAGATTGATCTCACTGCGGGGTACAACCAGGTCCGCATTGTACCAGGGGATGAGGCAAAAACTGCCTTTCACATGCGCTACAGGTTGTTTGAGGGTTGTGTCATGAACTTTGGAATGACCAACACTCCCTCCACCTTTGCCATGTTGATTAACAAAGCATTTGAGGAACTGATTGAGAAATGTGTGGTTGTGTACCTTGACAACATTATTGTCTTCAGTCAAGATTAAACCACGCACCTCCAACACCTCCATGCTGCCCTTGACACCCTTCAGAAAAATCAGCTAAAAGCTAAACCCTCCAAATGCATTCCCAATTGCGGGGAATTAATTGCACCTCTCACTGAGCTCCTCAATAACAAACAGTGCTTTCATTGGAACCCTGTCAGAGATCAAGCCTTTGAGACGCTGAAGCAAAGGCTCACAACAGCACCAGTACTGCAGTTCCCCAATCAAAACCAACAGTACAAACTCAAGACCAATGCCTCCAACAAGGCCATAGGGGGTGTGCTAAGGGTAGAAACAGATGATGGTGTCTTTCTCCTCATGGCATATGAGTCCAGGAAACTTATGGACTTGGAACAACACTACCCCATCCATGATAAGGAGTTGGCAGCCATTGTACACTGTGTTGAGAAGTGGCGCTATTACCTGGAAGGAGCTACCTTCCCACCCCGCATTCTGACGGACCACAAGTCGCTCCAGTACTTCAACACACAGTCCCACTTGACACACCGCCAAGCAGGATGGGTTGAGCGTCTATCCCCCTACCAGTTACGCATTGAGTACAAGCCTGGAAAGAAACTTGTCACAGCTGACGCTCTCTTGCAACTCTACATAGCGTCCATCACCGGGGACAATGGTTTGGATCCAGATTGGCCCATGCTCTACCTCCGCCTTGAGGCAACTCGCTACAAGGGTCTTAACTCAGTCACCATCTTCAAGTTGAAGGACAACAAAAGTCAGTTCACCACTGATGCTGGTAACGTCTGCTGCCAAGCAGAGACAGGTGAGAAGACACCTTATATTCCCACCACACAATGAGGGGACACAATATTGCACTACCCCCAAACCCTGGGTCACATCAGAGGGCGTAACCTCTTTGAGATCATTAAACGGAAGGTTTGGTAGCCGCGCATGCGTCAAGACATCTTGGACCTCCTCAAAACGTGCGTGTTGTGCAAAAAGAACACGTCCAAACCTGCACCCCCCAAGTCTGTCCTGCCCATCAAGGCCATGGAACCCTTCAAGCAGTGGGCCCTCAATATTGTGGGGCCACTCCCCAAAGACAGACTGGGAAAGAAGTACATTATCACTGCCATTCACTACTTCACTTGCTGGCCAGTGGCCTGGGCAACAATCAATCACACTGCCACCACCACCATTACCCACTTTATTAGCAAGGAAATTGTGGCCCGCTTTGGGCGGCCCAAACGTCTCATCACAGATGGCGGCCCTAAACTTGTTGGACATGTCATGAAGGCATACTGCGCCAAGAACGCGCTCCAATGTATAGTTACAGCCCCCTACCATTCTCAAGCCAATGGACGCGTGGAACAGTTAAATGGCTCACTGGTTCAACTGATTGCCAAGCTCTCACAAGAGCACCCTAACACCGCATGGACTGAACACCTGCCCACCGCTCTACTTATCCTACGAGCAAGAATCAACAGGGGCACAGGGTTCATCCCCAGTACCCTGGCCTTTGGGACACCTGACAGTCTGACAGGAGTTGAACAGGGAAAGCTACGGTCCAAGATTCTTGACAAGCCTCCCCTAGTAACAACTCCATCCCTAGACCAATGGCGTGCCAAAGCCCGGGAAATCAAACACAAGCAGATTGCAGGAGGGACAAAGCACCTCAAAGCTAGATATGCTGTAGGTGACCCCATCTACACCCTCAATCCCAATTATGCCAAGTTGGAACCCAACCACCTAGGGCCCTTCAGGATAGCTGCAGTCTATGAAAATCACACTTATCAACTTGAAGATGCCCAAGGAAACACTAAGAAGCTTCACCATGATTGCCTGTGCCCCTGCCGCACCATCCCCACACAAAAGTTGTTTGTGCAGACCTTCCCAGACCTTCCAGAGACTCTGGTCTTGGTGTCTGACGGCAAGTAGGGGGCAAGGGTGGTGTTGCAACCAAGTTTCCAGACTTGCCTGCTAACCTATCTTACAATACACAGGGGGCGCTCAATGAGTCGCCCCTTGACGTATCTAATGTTATGGATTAATCTGATGGCAATATCAAATGGCGGGTACTTCATCCTAATTAGGAGCGCTACCAATTTGACTTGCTGATCCCCGCACAAGTCATTCCTTGGCTTCAAACCTTACATGGAACTTCCCACTATGCCACCCCCTTGTGGCCTTGTGGCTTTCCCCATATAGTATATTAATCACAATATTCTACAATAAACAATACCTTATTCTTATTATTATGTCCTTTCTATTGGACTGTTGTCTTCCCCAATTCCCAAATACTGAATCCTCATTGGTTCATTTGCAACACAAGAGAAGATAGAGGCTGGCATTGCCAGTACTCACCGCTGAAAGGAACACCTTGAAAGTGGCCAAGAAGCGCCAACTGGTGTTGGCCTGGACAGAAAGGTCCAGGGTTTGATCAAACGCCGGGTCAGCAGCAAGCTCAAGAGACCAAATCCGAGCCACCTCATCTATATACTTGTTTTGGATAGCAATAGTGTGGGTGTGCTGGGTGGAGATCTGGCCAGGCACCAAGGAAGCAGACTGAAGGCCAAGGCACACCTCAGCAGCCAAGCAGGAGGCATTGTACTGGCCGTGGTAGAGCTCACCTGCATGGATAGGGGACATGGCGTCCTTGTCAGAGTGCATGGCCTGCACAAAACTGAACATGGTTTCCTTGTGGTGGCAACCCCTTAACTTGCTCAGCAGATTGGGGTAGTCCATAGGGACCTTATCCAAGTTGCAACAAGCACAAAGCATTGAGGAGGGGGTGGATGGAGGCTCACCAGAGGAAGGCAAGCACTGCATAAATGGGCGTGAAGCGCCAGAAGGACCGATGACAAGAGGTGTGCTGGGGGCAGGAGGAGTCTCAGCAAATATGGCATCCTCCTCAAAGAGGTCACCAGCATTGGAACTGGGAGAAGAATTAAGGGCAGAGCTGGCCATGGTGGTGGTGCAGTCCTGTTTGCGGAATCAATCCTTGCTGGAGTAAAGACAGTTGAGGAAGGCAATCCTCACAGAGCGAGCATCTTACGGAAGGCATTGTGCTCCGCCTCACCCATGGTTGCCATCATGGCAGCGTATGCTTGGCGCATATTTTGGCGTTTGTTGCTGTTGTTATTAGTGGGATTCATATTGGAAAGAAAGGAAGTAGTGCTTGGTCAAGTGGGGGGATATGTTGGGAATTTTGACCAAGCAATGATGTTAATTATGACGGAGCTTGCGGATATGAACTGCAGCTGCTAAATTACATAAATTGGTAGTATAAATTATATGCATATTGAATTAGCAGTAGTCTTCTGAACTGAGCCTTAAATTAGCCAATGATAAGCGCCACTGCAGCAATTAAATAATACAGAATTTGCCGTCATGGCACTTAAAAATATACACAAGCGCCACGGCGCTGCCTAGTAATTGGATTAGGCGCCAAGGTGCCAAACCATTTTTACGTCAAGCGCCGCGGTGCCGCCTAGCAAATATTGCAGGTGCCAAAGCACTGCCCTACTTTTACATTGAGTGCCGAGGTGCTGGGTTTGATTCCCCATAATCTCAGATTTCCTAAATTAACTGTATTTCTAAGCAGTCAGTGCAGGGACACAAATTAGGCAGGATGAATGGCCCCCAAAAAATACCAAACCCCCACGCCAGCAAGGATCACCTGTGCTGGGTGAAGCAATCAAACCTCATTGGTTGGCGTTTTTGAGACAACCAAACCTAGATCACTAATTACCCAAAATAAGAGTGTGTTGGAATGTCCTAGAAGATATTGCCAACAGCTCAGGAAGACGCCCCCCAAGAGGGTATAAATATTTTTCCCCTAATAATAAAATACTTTTTTGACTTATTAGAAGTGCTTCTGCGTGATCAGAAGCCAAGCTTCCAAAGTAATTATTGATTCCTCTTCCTATATGTTCTTCTGCCACAATACTAATCATATCCTCACATATGATAGTATTCAAGCCAAGTACCCTGCACCCTATTACAGAAATGAGTTGCCCCCATACTCCCAGCGCAATAATATGAACTGGAAACTGATGCTTCCAACTAAGCAATCAGAGGTGTACTCCAAATTCAGACTAAAGAAAAGGAATTCCTCCCTGTAGCATACAAATTGAGAAAGTTTTCTGATGGTGAACAAAGATATCCAATACATTACAAGGAACTGGTAGCTATCATGCACTGTCTCATGAAGTGGCAATGCTATCTGGAATGCACACAAATATTCAAAGTGCTAACCAACCACAAGTCATTGATATTCTTCAACCCCCAACAACACCTATCAAGATGACAATCTGAAAGGATAAGCCTTATACAAAGGTACCCCATAATAATCAAATATAAACCAGGCAAAGAAATGCTCACCGCCAACACCCTATCAAGGCTGTACAACAAACACATCTTATGAGCTGATGGGTACCCCAGTTGGCCCATGTTAATCATGGGTTTCTCCAAGAAGGGTTCCCACCTGGTACACCAATAGACATGCAAGATAAAGTCTTCAAGAACAAACATCTATTCAAAAAACGTATATGGCACGCTACACCAAATACTACCAAATGGTGATACTGCACCCTACGCTACATCAACGCAAAAGATTGACATAATCCTCCAATATCACAGAGATCTGGGCCACACCTGTAGTAGGAACTTGCATGAATATCTCAAGTCGCGCTACTGGTGGCCCAGGATGCTAGATGATATTAAGGAAGTACTGAAACAATGCAAAGTCTGTGAAAATTACGCCCAATCTAAGGCACCACTCAAATCAGTACTACCAGTATCAATAACACAACCCTTTAAGGTGTGGTCTCTGGATATTCTGGGACCAATGCCTGGCAAAAACAAATGCAAAAAGTACATAACAACATCTATCAGCTACACAAACAGGTGGCCTGTGGCACAAGCTACAAAAGAACACATAGGCAACGATGTGAGACAATTTATTGCCAAAGAAATCATAGCCAAGTTTGGGAAACCTGACCTTTTGATCACAGCCAGTGGAACCAAACTCAAGGCCATTGACACCAATATCTACCTCACCAAGAATGGAATAAAACACACCATAGCCAGCCCCTATCACCTGCAAGCTAATTAAAGAGTAAAATGACTAAATAGCTTGCTAGTGAAAGCTCTCATTAAGTTATCTGCTAACAATTCAAAAGCCTGGGTTGACATGCTACCAACAGCACTCATGGTGTACAGAACTTGAGTCAACCGCAATACAGGCAAAAGCCTGTATAAACTTGTCTATGGGCAAAAGCCTGTCCTTGTTAGTACTACCACAGGACCACATTTACCTCTACCTAAGAAGGTGCCAGACAATAATGACCCTGATTTACAGCGCACTAGAAAGGACCAAGAAGACATAGAAAAGAAAACAGTTGAGAGAGAAACAATCCCCCTATAACAGGAAAGATTCCAAGCCAGGGACAAGATTTGAGTTGTCAACCACGACCAGCATAAGTTAGACCCAGGATTGAGAGGACCAGACATTGTCATGGAAGTCAAACCCAACAATACCTACTTAATCAAGGGTATTGGCGCTCAAACAGAACTTAAACACATGCACCATGACCGCCTTTGCCTATGCAAAGCAAGGGCAGCACAACACAACTCCTGACTTCCTGTACCTAACGCCAAACTGGATCAATACCAAGCCCATATTCCTGACACTCTCAAGAAAATTACTAAGGTTTCACCTTCCAGCACCCCAGGGGGAGATGCTGCAACATCTTTGATTACTCCCTCTTGGGAAATTAACGCCCCAAGTGATTCACTGAATGAGTCATCAAATGGCTCACCAACTAATAATTAAGCCGGTGGCACTACTATCACTTGGCCATCTATTACAGGGATCAAATAATCCAGATCCTAAGCAGAACACAACTTTAATAAGTCTAATGACTTAAGAGGAACATTACTCAGATAAGCCCCAGGACTTCCATGACATACATGGACAGTATGTGGCTTTCCATGATACTATATAGTATCCTATATTCTATCCAATAAAGTATCATTATATTCTTAATTTCCCCCTTTATCTCATTTATTATACTTCCCAGAAGTATATACTCAACAGACTGAAAAACTAATGTTGTTTGCTTGGGTTCTTTTGCCTTGGGTGTAACTTCTGTATGCTTGCTATTCAATGCTTATGTGTTCTCAGTAAACTTTTTCTGTGTATATTTTATACCTCCAAGTACAGTTTAGAATATTAATGAGTAATTTTAATTTATTTGTTGTTTATTTATGCATATTGCCTTAAAGTGTGGCTGTGCTTTTAAAGCAATTGATGTGTTTGATAGGTCACAATAAAATGTTTAACATCTTTTTATCCCCTAATATTGCTAAAAATCTTGTGTCACTTCTGTTTTTTTAATACACAACTTTCACTTGCTCTGGTTCAACTTTGGCTTGTCATCTTAACAGCTGTGAAAAACACAGAATGTGGTTACTTCAAAGTCAATGATGTTAATATCAAATTAAAATAACCTATATTTAAGCTTTTAAATGGAAAGCTAGGTTATTTTTATTTGTTGGATTTTATATTGTCTATAAATAAATAAGCAAAATAAAATTAAGCTATAAAAGTTATTTAAAGGCTGATCTTGAATTAGCAATTTTATGTCGTTTTGACTAAAATTGGCTGACAACTTTGATTTATAGAATATCATCTACCCCTTGATCCAAGGATTGATTATTTATTCTTTAATTCCTGAGTAAGGCTGAGTCAGATTTCGAATGGGTGGCTTCTTTTTAGAAAAGAAGCCACCCGTCCGAAATCCGGAAACGATTTCAAGAGAATCTTTGAGAAGATTCTCTTGAAACCGGTTCATTTAAGAACAAATCCAGAAGTTCAACTTCCAGGTTTTTTTGAAATAAAAAATTATACTTTTTTTCCTTCTCATTTAAAAAATTTAAAATTAAATTTGTTTAAAAATAGTTTTTTAATTTTTTTATTTATTATTTTTCTGGCCTGTCAGGAAAACAGAAGGCCTTTTTTATGAAATTTCGGATTCCCCCACGCTGGGGGAATCCGAAAGAAGTAGACGGGGAAGGGCGATTACAGCATTTGCCGTAATCGTCCCTTTTCTGGGCCGATGCAGCCCTATTCCTGAGGGGTTTCTTTTGCAGAGTTAGTTGTCTCGTTCTAGCTATGAGCTATTTTTAACTTGAGTGCCTTGATCGCATTTGAGATCTTAATCGTTGGCAATTTATTTGATGGCTTTTTCCCGGATCATGTACAATTGTAAAGCGATCTAGCAGCGACGTAGATCCAGAGTGCCACTCCCCTACCAGCAGTGGATAAGTAAGTTATGCTAAATTTAGATAAATTATAATTTAAACAGCTTGTCTTGGAAATAGTTTGTTGCAAACTGCTTTTTCATAAAATAACTGTTGCCAATTAACACCTGTTTTGCTTGGCTTGTGATACAAACGTTTATAGTCTATTATTTCTCAAATGGGATTACCTAAAATAGTCATAACTCGTGACCTAACAACAGCCCCCCACGAAAGAATAGAAAACTCACTTCGCAAAAAGTGAGTTGTATTTTTTAAGACAGACTTTCTTAAAGTCATATTCCTTTATAATAAAGAGTAGCCATTTTATCCTACTTTCTCTCCTGCAACCTTTCAGGTTCTTTACCTTTTTAGCTCAAAGCAATTCATTGACTGGGGCCTTGTTTAGGTTTGATGTTTATTGGTGGAAAGAGCCTGGAGCTATCCCACGGGACATACTTTTAGAGAAAGTGAAAGGTATGCAGACTTCTTGTATTATGTTTGACTTGCTTTTTATCGTTATATATATCCCGTTCTTTTAGTTTCTTGGTCTGATTTAGCCTTTTCTGGAGCTAGTTCAAGGTTTTCCAAATCACTACTTAGAATTTAGACATTATTGACGCCTATATATCCAATTATAAAGTCACTTATAGCTTGCGAAAATAATAAGTTTTAAATGGAATATAGAGTAAATATGTGAGTATTGTTTAATTACTGAATTAAACCTAGTGGTAATTGACTTGTGTATGATAAAGTTTATATATTTCCAAAATTTGAATCTTTTAAACTCTGACAACTTTATATTTACTGCAAGTTTTTAGGGGCTGACGGGATCTTATGCATGCTTTCCGATAAAATCAATGAAGAATTGCTTGATCGGGCGGGTCCACAACTGAAAGTAAAGCTACTTCGCTTCGTGTGTTAATGTGTCTTATAGGTTGTTTCAACCATGAGTGTTGGTTATGAACATTTAGATCTAAAAGCCCTAGTAGAGCGGGGAGTCAAAGTGGGATACACTCCTGGAGTTTTGACAGATGCTGTTGCGGATCTTAATTTAGCATTACTTTTGGCATTGATGCGTAGGATCCCCGAGGTAACTATCTGGTTGATCGTTGCTTATACTTTTGGTGTTTAGGCTAATAGCATTTTAGCTGAGGACAAGGTATAAGTTTTTTTCTTTAAAGGTTATTAAGTAAATTCAGGCTCAACAATGGTCTCCTTCGTGGATGCTGGGTACTCGCATTGTTCAACTGCAATACTTATTTTAGGCTCACAAATCTCCGGCAAAGTTGTTGGGTTTTTGGGTTTAGGCCGCATTGGGAAGGCTACTGCAAAGAGGGTCTATGGCTTCAATCCTGGGGAAATGATATATCATTCACGGCACGAGCCCAAGTTCGACCCTTCTGATGTGCATGAGCCATACTTGAAGCTTTTAAAACCAGCAACGTTTGAAGAGTTTTTGGCGAGCAGTGATATCATCTTTATTTGTACTGACCTTAACCCTTCCACATATCATCTATTTAATTCAGACACCTTCAAAGTGGTGAAAAGGGGTGTGATTCTTGTGAATACTGCAAGAGGTGGAATCGTCGATACTAAAGCCCTCATATCTGCGCTTGACAATGGCCAGGTTGGTGGAGTTGCTCTTGATGTTACGGAGCCTGAACCTCTTCCATCAAATCACCCCATAGTTACAAATTACGGCAACAGAGTTATTCTGGCCCCTCATTTGGGATCATCTACCCAGGAAACTCGGGATGCCATGGGTCTTTTAGCTATTGATAATCTTGAAGCGGGCCTTTTGGGTCAACCTCTTCCTGCCACTATGCTAAATTAACTTAAAAGCTATATTGCCATCCTTATACTGACTTTGATGAGCTCACATAAATCGTTTCTACTGCCATTTCCAAACCATGTGGAGATTGTGATACTCCCAAGCCAAAGGAACCGCACCATGGCATCTCTTCTATAGATTTTAATCTAATTAGCCTTTTTCTTTAGATCTAGTGTATATTCAACTAAATCATTGACCTATTCTAGAATAACATTTATATTGACCATTTCTATATAAATTTATTATTGGCTTGTTTATTGATAAAGAACTTCTCTTCTATGCCATTATAGTCTGGTAATTACATTAGCCTACCATCTCTTAACATAAAAAGAACATATATGGAGAATCTTTTAAAAAGGGCATACAAAAGAATTGCCCTTCAAACAGTTTTGTCAAAGATGTAAGAAAATCATTTTTATTGAAAATTATGAGCATAGCATGCAATAGGTACACACTACAATCCCAATTTTTTAACTGGGGTTCAGCCTCTTATATCTTTTTAAGAAGAAAATGCAATATATTGATGAGGTGACGCTGTGGGGAAGCAAAATAGAGAGAAGAAATGATAATTCTATTGAATATTGGGTGATGGCCTTATAAGGCAACTTTAGAACATAACAAGGATCCAGATGCTTCCAGATGCTTGGGAGGGGATCCAGAAGGGTTCTGGAAGCAGGGCAAGTTGGGGATGTTGGAAATCATGCAATAGCCATATCTGGAATGTCAGACTAGCCAATCTTGACTTGGATGGTGTGAAATTTTAAGATTTAAGAAAGTGGTATAATCTTATTTATTGAGGTTTATACTTACTATTAAAAATTATGTAGCTTTTCTGCTAGTGCAAGAAGTTTCAGGCTTTAACAAGCTTTTATCTGATCTTTTCGAAGTTGATTATTGTTAAGTATATACTTATTAAAAGTATATGAAGCAATATAAGGAAAAAATTAAGAAGATTAGTGATACTTTATTTGATAAAAATATAGGGTATTTGTAAAGTTCTGAGGCCCTCTGCTAGCTCTGGACAGGGATATATTTCCCAGAGCCACAAAAAAGGCGGACTGCGTGCAGGCACAACCTCTCCGCAACCTGGAGGATCTTGCTCACACTGTGAACGAGCGTTTTGTGCTGGCTTTTACGGCCAAAACTTTCCCCTTTTTGGAGTCCCCTCCAACTACAGAGGAGACTTTAATTCAGCTATATTGTTTTCTTTCCTGGTGTTGTGCTGCCTTGAAACAATTGGCAGGACAACAGAAAAACACAGGCCCTATTTTACTGGGTTTGCCTAACCTGTGGCCCAAGAAAATTTGGGGATAAAATTCCACAATTAGTAGAATTTCAGTCAAACAATTCCTCTGGACCAGGGGTCCCTTGGCCCAAAGAAAATGGTTCTGGGGCCATTCCAGTTGTGATGCCAAAGGTAAGCATTAGGAGTAATGTTGGTCCTGAGTCTTCAGAATGTACTTAGTCAACTGGGTGGCTGTTTTTTGCATGTGAGCCTGTTACTCCTATTTTTTGGGCCCAGGCCATGGATAGATTAGGCCGCTACTTCTAACTGGTTCTCTCTTTGTTGCTTCCCAAACCTCCCTCCTATAACACCTGCAGTACCATTACCCCTTCTATGCATATAATAAAAGCAAGAAACATCAGATCTCTTACTTATCAATTCTAATTATCAAATAAAAACCCTGATTTTGCAAATTTATTTGTATTTTTGTAGTTTTATTAGATAACAGAGATTATTGTCCTGACTTCTGCCGTCATTTTCTCCTCCCGCTTTCCTTTGGTCCGCCTGTCCTGCCACCTGCCCATGTTTTTTGTTGAGATCTAATCTGAAAAGATCCAAACTTGGTTCAAACCCTTGAAAGCATCCTAGTTCTTGCGGCCCGTCTGCCTAAAGGGTTTTGTTAAAACTTCTTCTGTGAAATTTTGTCTCCTTTACTTAAGTCACTTATGATAACTATGGTATCCATCTTCCTGTTGCTATAAACTACAACCCCAGACATTTGAAATATACTTTTTTTGGCTGCACAACATTCTGTTTTCAATCCTGGCCTGATCTTCAATACTCTTTTTTATTTGACCCAGGTTCCCATCATCCTTAACACACTTGCCAAGTTGTCTTAGGTAGGTCTTTAACCCAAGGACCTCTCATCTTTTTCAAAGCCAGGAACAAATAAATCCCCTTTCCCAGACCCACACAACACCAAATTTATGTTAGTTTTAAATCACTCTCTCTCCTCCCTGCATCAACTTTCTTCTATGAATCCAGACTCCCCTCTCACCCAGGGTTGTTCTCTGTGGTTGCTTGCTGGTGCTTTAGTTATGGGCTTGGACGCTTATCTTCCTCCCTTGTCTCAGCCTGCCTCTTTTGGGAGGTCTCTTAGGGTAGACATTCCAGCCCTGCACTGGATGGCATCCTGGTGGTTGGTCCCGCCAAGATGGAAGCCAGACTTTGTTAGTCTAGCCTCCCTCTCTTACAGTATTATACAGTATCATGATAAGCCACATGCTATCCATGTAGGTCATGGTAGTTATGGAGTTTTGTGAGATCCTGATTCCTTGAGTACCCACTTTAATTCTAACACTATTTTTTCTAGGAACATAAATCTGACATTATCACAACATTGTTGGTAATTTTGAAATAATTACCAATTTAAAATATAGAAAATGATGTCATAATGTTGGATTTCTGTTCTGGGAATAAGTGTCAGAATTAAAGTGGGTATCTTGCCTTGGAACTAGGGCTGCATTGGATTAAAAAATGACAATTATGGCATTTGCCGTAATCGTTGCATCTAAGCTGTCACGTTTTGGGATTTTAGATTCCCCTAAATTAGGAGGATCTGTTATTAAAAAATGGTCAAAGACAGCTTTCTTTTTTCTGGAAAGCCAGATTTGATATATATACAATAATTTTTTGAATTAAATTTGAGTTATAATATTTTTATAATTTTAAAATTTGAAAGAAAAAATATATAATTTTTATTTTAAAAAAGATCTAAAAAACATCCAAAGGAGGATGTGTACAGAAACAATTCCAGAAAATCAACCCAAGGCAATTTCCAGAATCGTTTCTAGTTCTGAGACAGATAGCTGCATTTTTATGAAGTAGCCATCGCTTCAGATCCGCCACAGCCCTACTTGGAACTTGAATATTTGATTCTAGTGTAATATCTGGATATTGTTCTAGGTCCGCCTTTACTTGGCCGTCAAATCTTTTCTCAGGGAAATGATTTCCTGAGAGGGTGTAATCAAAGATGTCGTGACAATGGATACTTTTTTATCATCTGCAAAAGTTATTATGATGTAAAAATATAGAAGTTGCTATGGTATAAAATTTACTGTATCTCATGGGATTATATAAACGGGTATGATCTGCAGCATAAGCCTACCTGCAGCGTTTAAATACTTATTTGAAAATTCAATTTAAAACAATCTCATGGCAGGCCTTAAAATAGGGTCTTGGCAGATCCAAGGCCCTTAGAATCAGCCATATAAACTCAAGCTTATATGTGGGAGCAATGGTATCTTATAGTTTTATCCATTCTATAAAGGTAAGTATAGATTATTTTTCACCTGAACTCAATATTTAACCAAGCTTATTCATAATTAATCTTTTCCCTTGTGATAGTCCTGTTAATTATTGCTCTGTTTAGTTTCCGCCCCTTTATTTATCCGCGTTTTCAACATATGGCTTCATCTGATTCACCTTTAAAGCGAACATATTTAAAGCACTAAGTAACCATATTGCACTCAATATTCACTCTTTCATATTGAAAGCTTTATTTAAATCTCCGCATTTTTCTTTTCATACCGAAACTAGCTAATACTCTGTTTACTTCAAAGCGAGTGCTAAGGACTTTTGCTTGTTTATAGCTTCATTTAGGCCTGTTTTCGGGTTTTTATTTTGCCAGGCTTTTATTTTTCTCTGTTCTTGTCATATGGCAGTAGTTAAATTAAATAGGCTCCTTCGAAGGATAGCTATTCCAAAACTTTTTTCTTGTTTGTCCAAGTCTTTAATCAGCTTGTTACACTGCCTGATGTTTTCTAATTACTTTATTTGGTAGTTTGCAAGATGGGAAATGATGGAGGCTCGATTCTCAAAAGATGCGAACTTGTTAAAACTAAGAAAAAGGCTGTTAAATTTGATCCCAGCGTTGGGTTAGTTACGAGGTGGTTCCTCTGTGCTTTATCTAAGAAACCACTTGAGTCACCAGTGGTTATATGCGAACTTGGGAAGCTGTACAATAAAGAGAGTTTGTTAGAATACTTTATCAACAAAAAGAAATACGGAGACGCCGATAAAATATGCGGTCATATAAGAAGTCTTGGGAAAGTTCGTACCCTAAAGCTCATGGACAACCCCCAGTATAAAGGAAAGAGTGGCAGCGCAAGCACTATTGCTCCTTTTATTTGTCCTTTGACATTAAAAGAGATGAATGGCAAATATAAGTTCGTTTATCTTCAATCTTGCTGTTGCGCCTTCTCTGAAACTGGTCTCAAGGAAATGCACTCTCATTCAAATCTACTTTGTCCTCTATGTAATGCCCCGTATTCACCGGATGATGTTACTGAAATATGCCCACCTCAGGAAGTACAAGATCAGCTAATTATCGAGCTTCAGGCAAAACGTGAGGCTTTAAGTGCCAAAAAGGCTAAGAAGAGGGCCGAAGATTCATCTGAAGCTACAGTCATTGAACCATCAAAAAAGATTAAGATGACACCAGCACAACAAGCTCCAAGCACCAAATCTGATGAGATCATATCAAACCTTTTGCTTGCCAAAGAGAAATCATCTGCCATCAAATCCATTTATGCTTCAAACAAGGCCTCCGATAAGAAAGCCCAAAATTTTCTATGCCGAGGAACTTTCAATCGCTATGCTTAACTTAAGATACATCAAAGCCTTAATCTTCAAAGGTCCAGTCAATCAATTTATTTGATGAAATAAATTACGATAGAAGGCTTTTCTTGTAAACTAGAAATATATTATATTTTTAGAGTCTTTTATAGTCAAAATGTAATTACCATTAGCAAAAAACCCTTCTATTTAACTCTAGGCCATGTCAGAGCCTTTCTTTTAAGCAAAAGGTCCGCTTTTTCTAAAAATTACAGGAATATTGTAACTTCTTCAGACGGATGACTAAGAGATAGGGTTGAAGTTGGCAATCGCTTAAATTTTCTTCATCTACCAATTTTAAAGCATATCCCATTGCATAGTCCATGATTTTGAATCGGTACTAATCTTATGGCGATAATCCAGGTCATACTGTAAATTCAGAACCTGAACGTAAAAATGCGGGATTGTCAAATCCTTGGTCCAAATTTCGAATCACTTTTGCGGGCAACTCAGCCGAGTGAAAAATAAAATATTTAATAAAATCAAACATTTAATTTGACTTTTTTTGATTTATTTAAATTGGCAAATTTTGAATCTCTTGAGCAGATAACTCAACTAACAAAAGACAAAACCCAGCAAACAAATGTGGGATACATGAATCAGAAATGCGGGATTCTAATATACGATTTGAAATTTCCTGTATTTCAAACGAATCATAGACATCATGTAAAACTTAACGAATTTGAAATTGCGGGATTGTCAAATCCAAGAACCAAGTTTCAAATCATAATTGCGAGGAATTTGAAATAAATATAATTATGGGTGTCTCAAAAAGGATGCCAAAGGATCTAGAGTGGATTTGTGCTGATTCTTTTAGGAATCATAGGCATTCTCAAAAATCACCTTATTCCAATTTAGGACAGCTAAAATTTACATCATAATATTCACAAAAGTAACATATGGGTCATTATTTGTTAGATTAATCTGTTTCCTATTAACTGTGCTACTTAAAACTTTAAAATTTTGTTTTAATTTTCTTATCAATAAATTTAAATAATTACAACAATTTTATCAAAATAAATCTTATTTAATCCTTATAATATAAAAACCTATATTAAATTAATCATTTTCTACTTACAGCTAAATTAAACTGTATTAAAAGCTAGTAGCAATCTTATTTCATATACCATTATTTCTTGAAAGCTGATTAGTACAAAATGACATCATTCTAAAAAGAGCAACCTAAAAATACAATAAAAACTGATATAATGCTTTTTGTTGGAAATCAAATTGTTGCCTAAAATCTTATCTTTTTTAAAATATTTAATTTAAAATATAATAATTTTTGAATCCCTCTTTTTAAAAAGAGGGCAGATAGCTTTTTTGCATATTTAATAAATATTAAATAATTTTGGATTTTTTAAAAAAAAATCTAGTAAAAAGTCAAAAAAAAACTAAAACTAAAATTAAAAATGAACTTTTATTGAAATTTCAGTGATCTCATTTAGCATAAGTAATTTATTCTTAAGTTAGATTTTATAGAAAATATATAATAAGAACTTATAAGAGAGTAAAAGTTTTTCTTTTCAAAATTTTAAGTATTTAATATTAATAAAATAGCTTTATACAACTATTTAATAAAATTATATTTTTATACTGTATGCTAGAGATAATATGTATAAAAAATTCAAACATAAAAAAGAATGTATCGAAATCTTGCTTTATTTAATTAAATTTTATAAAGGTTAAAATTTATTTGAACTAAACAGAAAATGATCTTAGTCATTGTATCTATAAAAATAAGATACAAATTTAATTATACAAGCAAATATTTATATGTGATTAGAAAAACATTTTTTTCGATAGATTTAAAATATATAAAGTTTATTTTTAAGAACTGTTAAAGGTTATAATAAACTTAAGTTTATTTAAAAAAGGTTTTTGAGTTGGTTAGTAAAAGTAAGCTAAATAATGATTTATACTTTAAATTTAGTTTATTGATTAAAATATCATACTTTAAGAGTTAATTAGCATATTTTATTTCAAATAATAATTTTATAAGCTTACATTCAAAGCCACTTCAAGATACTAAATTGGTATTGAAATATAAAGTTGCAGCACAATTCCGAAAGCTGAGATTAAGGGCTTTCTAATGATACTAGTTTGAGCGAGATTGAAGTACTATTCGCGGAAATATCAACAGTTAACCAGAATATAAAAAGGGGTAAATAAACAATGATATCAGACTTCAGGGGTGATATTGGTAAATTAAGGAGATTAGTTGGGGGTCAGTTGGGGATTTATGCCTGTAGTGCGAAAGCTCAGCTAACATGGTATTTAAACAGCTCAACTTTACAGAAATTTACTTTACAATCTACACCTTTACTCCTCTCTGATAACTGCACATCTATTTCCAAGCAAGAACTGCCTGAACCAAGCCAAGGAACCCAACCACTATCACTATGGAACCTATCAAGTTTGCACCTCAGATGACACCCTTCTTCTCACTGGGGGCTTCTACTAAGAGAGAAAGAATCTCTATGCTTAAACAAGCATTCCTTTTTACTGCTGGCAGTGATCTTAACAGCTTTGTTGAGCATTTCTTATTAAAAACAGAGTTTGGAAAAAGTACCTTCTTACCTGTCATACAAAATTCTAAGACAGATGATTTCCTTAACAACCTAAAGGAATTGATGTCAGAGTCCCCTGCCAAGCACCTTCCTTCCCTAAGAGCATTGGTTACATCAAGCTACAGTCTGAAAGAGCTTTGGGATTGTGGATTTAAAATGACAAAAAATGAGTATTCATATTCTAAAAAAAATAAAAAATGCTAAAAAAGCATCATTAAATTCAAAAAATAAAAAAGGAAAAAATGATTCAGTAAAGAAAGAAAACATAAAAAATATTTTAAAACATATATTAAAAAATTCATTTCCAACTAGCCAATTCACTAAAAAATCCCCTGGATTGATTTATGAAGAATTACAAAAAGAGTTGAGTGAATACTCAACTAAAATAAAATACTCATTATTGAAAACAAAAAAAGAAATTTACGAAGATATGAAAATAAAAAACAATATTTCTATTTCACTTTCCACTTTTTATAAGCTTATTCCTAATAATATAATCAAAAGCAAAAAGCAAACTGATATGTGTAACATTTGCAACTTAAAAAAGTCATTAGAAATGAAGAAAAAGGATTTGAGTTTAAAGAAGTTGCCATTGCCTAAATCTATTAAAGAAAATTTGAAATCTATTGACCTACATGAAAAGTTTTATAAGCATCAAAATAAAGAATATATTAGTGATATAAATAATCTTGATAATAATTCATGTGTTATAGTAATAGACTATAAAGAAAACTTTAAAATAGGTGGGGGTCTTATAGAGACAAATAATTGTTTTTATAAGAAAATACCTATTTCTTTATTAGGATTTGCAATTGCTTTTAAAGAAAATGAGAAAATTAAATATGAGTATCATGACTTTTTATCTGAAATTTTATCTCATGACTCTTTGTTTTCAGGTCAGTGTTTGATAAGTCTGCTTAAAAATAATAAATTTAAGAATATTAAAAATATTAAAGTTTGGACTGATAATGGTAATCATTTCAGATCTTATGAATTCTTATATTATCTTTTTAAAGAGGTACCTAAAATTATAAAAGGAACAATTAAGTTTAATAGATTTGTTGAGTGTCATGGCAAAAGTATTGTTGATGGTCATTTTGGTGTATTATCTAAAATATTTAAACAAAAGGAAAATGAGATGTATATAAAAAATATAAATGATCTCAAAATGGTTTTTGAGAGAGAGGAAGAAAGAAAGGGTCTATATGAGACACTTGTAAATAATTCAGATGTTTCCCAAAAAATCTTTTTTCACATCTATGATAGAAAATCTAGGCCTAAAAAAAGCTGGCTTGAAGTCAAAGCATTTTATGTTAATCTTTCATATTTAATGAAAGATGGTGAGCTGTATGTTTCACCTTTGACATTTGAGGATGTTAAGGAGTACTCCAAAATAAATTATTGTGCAAAGTTCTGCACAGATGACAGAGAAACAAAGAGAGCTGATACTACTAAAGGATTAGTAGGACATGTTCATGAAGTTGGACGCATAACAAAAACTTATATTTCACATAGGGTAAATAGTCTTTTAAATACAACAACTTTTTTTTCTAAAAATAACTAAGAAATTAATTATATGAGCCAAAGATAGGGTAATAGCAATTATAGCTTTGGGGCTGCTATTACTCTCCCATGCAACTCATATATTTAATTCTTGGCTTATTAAAATAGGAAAAAGGGTTTTAGCAAAAAATACAGCTAATAGAAATAAGATTTATTTCTATTATTGGTATATTTTACACTATTAAACTTTTCTTCAGTAAACTAAGCATTATACTAATGTTCAAAAAACATAAGTTTATGACTTAAATGATACCAAAGAAGTTAAAAGGCTTTGAAATGCTTAAGCTGGCGCCTTGGCTTAATCTAACAAATAATGACCCATATATAATAATAAAATTGACTAAAATATACATTCCTCTTCTTGAGTTTAAAATTTTAATAAAAATTTATTATGTCTTCTTTCAATAACAACCAAGTCAACGAGCTGTTCCCTGGCCTTGATGAAATTATGCAGGGCTACACTGGGTCTCTTAATGGTGAAGCCTCTGTCTATGGTCACTCCCAACCCGCAGGCCTCTCTGCAAGCCCCACCCAGGAGTCTGTTCTTTCTCCTGTAACTTCCAGCATGGCCCTGTTTGCCCACCATGCACAGGCAGCCGCCAACCCAAATCCCTTATCAGCAATGGCATCTGGAACCAGCCATTTTAGCCATGGGGTCACCCAGAGAGCCCAGGACCCCAAAACAGCCAATCAGATGGCATTGACAAGTTCTCATGATGAAAACATCCCTCCCTCAGCCAATCAGCCTGCAAGACGCAGAAGAAAACTAATCACTCCAGAGATTGTTCTTGAAATGGTTGAAAAGCGAGGGAAGCTTATGTCCCTTGGGGAAATTGCGGCCGCAATGGGGTTTGCAAAGTCCATTGTGGCTGCAACTCTGCAAGCCCACACCAACTGTGGCCCCCCTACCAAGAAGACCCTGACTGGTGCCCATACTTCAACCAAAGGTGATACAGCCCATCCCCTTATGATGGTCATTATGGAACGTGACCCGCAGATGTCCCTGGTCCAGGTACGTCTTCAGTTGGGACTCCACGGCATCTTCACCAACAAAAGAACGGCAAAGTTGTGGATGCACAGAGTTGTGGTTGCTGCTAGAATCTTGTCCAATCAAGTTCTCAGTGGCCCCATTTTGGTGGACACTGACCCCTACAATTCAGCTATTATTAATTTTATCAAAGGGAGAGCAATGATAGCACATAATGATGTCATCTTTCTGTTGTATGCTAAGATCTCTGCAAGTATTCAAGACTTTGGAGAGAAGCATATCCAGTCTGACGTGTACAAGCGCGGCCCAATATTGTATTGGTTTGTTGGGGTTTTATTGGCAGTTTCCCCATTGGGTGTCAATTATTACTCGGCAATATTGAACACCGCAGATGGGTATGCCTACCAGACAGAGCTCAAGGCCATGCTGGAGGAGTGGGCCACACAAAACATTGTGCACACAGTTGTACTGAGTGCAGAGATGGAGCAGCGGGAATGGGCTACCCAAGAAATCAGGGCTGCAGGGCATACCTGCTGGTCCTACCCCATCAATTACACCAACATGCATCTTGCAGATGTATGTCTCTACAATTTTGGTTCCGCCCTCAGACGCTTAAAGCCTGCCACCTACAACAAACTATGCACCCAAATTGATAAGGGGTATGAGCTTTTCTCTTCTGCGTCCGTCCAGGACTTATTTGATCTCATCATCTTCTATGCAAGTGATAGTGATAAGTCCAGAAAGGACCCCGTCTCCCCCCACGCCAGTCCATCTGGGTCATTATTTTTGTTGTTATGCCTAAGCGCTGGACTGATTATTTTATAACTTAATTACATTATTCATATTCAAATTATTCAGAAAGATTAAAATACAATCAATGTCAAATCTTTAATTGATCTTGGGCTTAGATATTTTTTAAAAAAAATAATTTATCAACTTTAGAATTGAAAATTGCACCTTATAATATTACTGGAAATATCTTAAGTGCTACTACATACTACAAGCTAAAAATATTTATGATGAGTTGCATGGGAGAGTAATAGCAGCCCCAAAGCTATAAATGCTATTACCCTATCTTTGGCTCATCATAAATATTCTTAGTTTGTTTCAGAAAAAAATGTTGTTGTTTTTGAAAGACTGATAACTCTATTTAAAATACACCCTCTAGTAAGCTGCCCTACTTCATGAACTTGCCCTAGTGCACCACTAGCATCTTCTGATATTTTTGTTTCTCTGGTATCATCACATGATTTCAAATGATAAGTTATCTCAGAATATTCTGAGAAACTTTCAAATGTTAAAGGTGAAGTATACAACTTCCCATTTTTCATCAAATATGAAAGATTAATGCACAGATTTTTAACTTTGAGCTCTCTCCTTATAGGCCTAACTTTTCTCTCATAAATATAAAAGAATGACTTTTGAGAAATATTTGAGCCTGATAGCGCTGATTTATATAATTCTTTTCTTTTTTCTTCTTGCTGAAAAATATTTTTAATATCATTTATATTCTTAATATAAAGCTGATTTTCTTTCTCTTTTAATGTTTTTGATATTACACCAAAGTGACCATCAACAATACTTTTCCCATGACATTCTACAAATCCATTGTATTTAATAGACCATTTAATGTATTGTGGTGCCTCTTTAAATAGATAATATAAGAATTCATAGGATCTAAAACAGTTTCCATTATCAGTCCATACTTTGATATTTTTTTTAAACTTATCTGATTTAAGAAGACTTATTAGACATTCACCTGAAAACAAAGTATCACAAGACAATATTTGCGATAAAAATCATGATATTCATATTTAACTTTATTATTTTCTTTAAATACCAATGCAAACCCCAATAAAGAAATAGGTCTTTTGGAATAAAAACAGTTATTGGTTTCAATTGGACCACCACCAACTTTTAAATTCTCCTTAAAATCTATGACTATAATACATGATTCATTATCTAATTCATTGATATCTTTCTTATATTCCCTATTTTGATGAGCATAAAAGTCTTGGTGCTGATTAATAGCTTTTAAGTCACTGTTTATAGATTCTGGCAATAATAAGTTTTTACTTTCACATTCTTCTTTTCTTTTTTCTAAAGATGATTTTAAGTTACAAATATTACACATGTCAGTTTGTTTTTTACTCTTTATTATATTTTTTGGTATTAATTTATAATTAGTTGAGAGTGATATTGAAATTTCATTTTTTATTTTCATATATTTCTTTTTTGTTTTTAATAGAGAATATTTTATTTCAGTTGAATATTCATTCATTTCTTTTTCAATGTCTTTATAAATTTTTTCTGGTGCTTTTTTTGTAAACTGGCTTGTTTCAAAAGAATTTTCCAGTAGTTTTTTAATTATTTTTTTGATTATTTCTTTTTTTAATGAATAGTTATTATCTTTTTGGCTTTTTTTGTTTAAGCTTAAATTTTTATTTTTATTTATTTTTCTTAAGTATTCAAACTCACTTTTGGTTATATTAAATCCCATATCAGTAAGCTCTTTTAAAGAGTAACTGGAAGTAACCAGAGATCTCAAGGCTGGGAGATGCTTTTGAGGAGCAGATTTCAGAAGATCCTTTAAGTTGTCAATTATCCCATTTAGTTTCTGATTTTGAATTAAAGGAATGAACTCTGTTTTTCCAAACTCAGTTTGAGTGAGGAAGTGATTGATGAAGGAATTAAGATTGCCTCCAGAAACAAAGAGGAATGCTTTCTTTAGCATAGCAATTCTTTCTCTTTTTGTTGATGCTCCCAGTGAGGAAAATGCCTTCATGGCAGAAGTAAAGTTAACAGATTCCATAATATTGGATTTGTGATTGCTGATAAAGAGATGCTTTGTAGAGATGCCTTACAAAAGAGTGCTGGTTGCAGGAATTATATCTTTTTGTGAAGATGGTTTGAAGTAAACCTTAGGTGGTGCTTTAGCTCTTATATACCAAGCCTTATGACACTATTCTGAAAGAAATGATGTGACAGCTTTATTTACAATTTCATAATTGAATTTATATTTCTAGAATAAATGAAATCCCCAGTTTTCATGCACAAGTGATATATGTGTATCAGCTAAGCAACAAATTACATCATATCATCTTTGTAATCTATGCAAATTAATTAAAATGATGTATTAACTTAATTATAATTGTTCCACATATTTTTAAAATGATAAAATATTAAAGAATTGTATTTAAAAAATGCTTAATTTGAGGTTTGCAGTTCACTTGAACCTCAAAATTCATCTAAACAGCAAATAAATTAACGTCCTAACTTCAAACTACCATAAAATCCTAAATAATTAAGATTTTTAAATAAAATAAAATGCGGTAATGATGCTCTTAATCTTATCTTTAATTTTGTCAAATAAAAAGCATATATTAATAATGAAAAATTAACTTTTTTAAGCTTTAAGCAATCTATTTTATTTCATTATCAAAATAATATAATAAAATCTGACATATGCTCTTTTAAATTGCTTTTGCTTTAATATTCAATATTATATATATATTAATATTTTAACATCAATGGAAATATAAGATTTTTAGCTTCATTTTGATAGCTTACAGTGTGAAAAAATATTAACTTTTTGTTGAGTTATTACTGTTTTAAATATAAACATTTGTAATTTGATTTTTTCAAAAATGAACTGTGCTATGCTGCAACTTGGGCAGAATGTGTATTAGAAAATGGCCTAATCCCTAAAATAATGACTCATATGTTTACTATGTGAATTGGTGACAAAATACACCCAAGCAAGGTGTGTCAAAACACAAACCAAAAACAAAACACAATAGCAACCCACTACATAAACAAAATCACTCACACAATGTGTGCAATAGATTGTAATCATGAATGATACCAAGGTATCTAAAATAAGACACAAGATCTGAAACATAAATTTTAAAAATATTGTGTTGGGTGTTTGAATTTGGCAGTAAAATCTGGGAAAAAGGGTGGATTAATTTTGAGTATTCTAAAATAGGCGTTGTAAAACCAAAAACAACTAATTAAGAAATAAAAAATCTATAATTGGGATATTGGGTGGGAAAAAATCTAATTAAATATCCATATTCAGATAAAAGCAAAAAATAAAATTAGGGAGTAACTTAATTGAAATTTATTTAATATTTTATTAAATTTTAAAATGGAAGGAACACAACAACAGAGTACCAATACACTTGTTGTGCGCTGCGGTTGCGGTCGCCCCTGCGGGTCAAAGAATAGAGTTAGTGCAACCCAAGTGCCTACTCAAGGAGGAGACAGGAGAGGAGAGTTCCATAGTGACGCTGCACTGACACAGCTGGTTCAAGGAGCACAAGCTGCTAGGATGAAGAGCATAAACCCTTGGGACCCAAAGCTGACCCAGAAGCCAACCAAGGTCACCACTACAAAGAAAGTTAGAAACAAGGAGGTAGAACTTACTTTGTATGTGTTTGACGTTGTATACCGGCAAGAGCTGGTCCTGTCAGCCATGCTGGAGAAGGTGAAGCCTGTACTTGATACTAGCTACAAGCCCTACATCAGTGATGGCAATCAGGAGGATGACAAGGAGCCTGATTTCTATCAAACCAATGAGGGACAGCTGGTGTTAAAAAAGGTTGCAGCCTTCTATACCAAGGTACCTTTGCCCTTTGTTGTGCCCAATGCCAATAAGTCAATCCCCACTGCTAAAAAGCCCGCCCAGAAGCGCATCCCCAACATCAAATGCATCATCCTGATTAAGCTAATGCAGGAATTGGGTGATTACAAGGCGGACACAGCCCTTGTTGGAGTGGATCCCAAGTACGCCAGCAAGACCTTCCAAAAATTCATCAATACTGGTTGTGTCCTTGCCACAGAGAAATCCTTGCGTGTTTCTATCATGCTCACCAATGAGCACAAATGGGCAATCTGCCAGTGGATCACCCGGGACTGCCATCTTGAACTGGTAAATATGCAGGCCATGGTTAAATCTACTTTTGGGATTGAGGCCTCAATTTCCTTTTACTACCATCTGGTGAAGGGAATGCAATTTTCTTGGAAAAAGCTTGGGGTATCCCCCTATAACAGAAACAGCCCAGCCAACATTGATGTCCAGAAAAACTATGCAGAGGCGTGCACTACCCTCAAAGCCAAGGGGACAGTCAAATTTTATTATATTGACAAATTGGCATTTGCCTCGTCAATGTGCAATGGGTATGGCTATGTCCCCAAAGGCTCCAATGACGGGATGGCTTGGCGTGCTGCAGTCAGCGCCACAGCCTACTTGATGGTGGCTCTCCTTGGTCCAAAGGGGGTTGAGCTCTACCAAATGATATTGGGTTCACATAACAGCAGGACCTTTCTATCATTTCTCTGATTGGTCCAGGAGCACCTGAGGCGCACAAGCCCTGGCTTCACCAATATCATTGTGTTGGACAATGTTGGTCTCCACAAAGTGGCTGACATTCTTGAAGAATTTTTATCAATTGACACCAGCATTGCTGTGGGCCCCTAGCAATTGGCCACAGCAAATTTACGCCTTCTCTTCCTCCCAGCCTATTTTCCCTTCCTAAATCCCATCAAGGAAGTCTTTGGGTGGCTCAAGCAAGTTTTCAAGCAAGGAACCCCAACATGGACCAAGGGCCTCTTTAATTTGCTGCAGGCCGGGATCCACACCCTCCCAGCTGAGACTGTGGTCAAATTCTAAGGCCACACTGATTTGTTCATCCCCGCGTGCCTAGCCAAACAGCCAATTAATTAAAGGCTTAGTGTGTCCAATTTTTTATATTCTCTTATTTACTATTCAAGATTTATTAATTATCATTTTATATTTAGATGTTTCCACGCCTGCAATCACATTCAGAAGATCCATTGATAGGTGTAAGTAATTTATTTATTTTATTATAAATTATTTTATTATGCCATCTGAGGTAATCCCAAACGCTCAATACTGGATTGTGCAAAAATATTTAAATCACTTTTGTCAAATAGATATAAAAATAGTTTTAAAAAAATTAAACGTAAAATGTACAAGTTATAATTTATTTTATTAACGTATATTATTATGCTTTTATGAAAACTGTTTCTGCAATATATTTTGCAAAACTGGTTTTCTGAAATAAAAATTATAAAAATTTATTATAATAAAAATAATATAAATTGTAATAAAATTTATTGGAATCATATTTTTATTGTGTGCGCCTGTAGTGGGTTCTTCAGTATGTACCCACCCCATGATGGAGGTGGCGCACAACCTCCACTGCAACACCGTATACAGAGGATACACCCTTATTAAAAAACTCCCTCCTGCTGGTGAAGGGGAGTAGGGTAAGGTGCAAACTGAGGAGCAGCTTTTTGGGCGGGGCTGCAAACCCGTAAATCCCTGCCAGGACCAGGGTGTCTTGGATTACATGGTCCACCAAGTCATATCCAGGGGGGACCTTCTTCCCGTTGAGTGCAAGCCGGGCCTTGTCAATACCCAGAAAGACCCCGTCCAGGTCCTCTACAGATACGCCCATCCCAAAGTAGGATAAGAACCCCAGGTAAACAACCAGATGAAGCCTTTGCCCAGAAAAGGCTTCCATGAACTCACACAATTTATTATAGACCGCGCTGATCTTCTTGTTGTGCCTGGTCTTTGCAAAGGTCAGCTCCATGGTTGCAGGGAGCCCCATCTTGTTGGCACTCCAGGCCAACCCAAAGTTGGCAAGGATGATTTTTGTCTGTTTGACAACTGCTGCGTCTGCAATAGCCAATTTTCCCACCGTGCACCCAAAGTTCTCCAATAGGTAAGACAGGGTGTGCTCCAACGGGAAGCAGAAGTGAGCAGCCACATGAGCCTGGCCCATCTCAGGTACATTCTTGAATGGGAGCGTTGCCAGGAGGTCCCAAACAAGATCAATGGAGTTTACTATATAAACTCCATTGAGGTTAACTGGGTCCAGGTGGACCAGTTGGGCATCATTGTAGGCAGTAACTGCCCACTCAGATGCTCCCTTGGCATGCGTAAGCCCAGCCAATGCCTCCCTGGACATAGAAAAGGACCCGTGGATACAATCCTCCAGCTCCTGCACAACAGGGGGGAAAGATATAATTTCTTGGCCACATGAGTGGCATAATTTGCATAAAAGGTGGCCAGGACAAAGGGGACCAGGACTTGGCAGAGTTTGCTGTCTACGTTTTCTAAGAAAAAAGGTAAGTTTTTTGATAATTTATTAAATTTGTTTTTTAGGCTACCTTCTTGTGTTTTTTCCTTACCCACAGCCTCAACCAGCTTGGCCATTCTTGGCGCAATCAATTACACTGGCAATTCAGTATCCTCTTCCCTGGCACGCTTGGTGGGTTTGAGATGTTCATACATCTCTGGGTTGTCAACCCAAACAGACAGTGCAGAAAGATTGTACGCCTTGAACTGAAGGCCCTCAACCACTGTGACAGATCCAGGAAATTCATGCTTGCTTTTTCATTATCCCAGTATGACTCTTTTACGGTTTGACAGGGAATCCTTTATGTAAGCTTTGATGAGCTTGGATTCCAGGCAAGCAATCTTGGCGTTAAACTCTACGCCATCTGGTGATCACTTCCACGTTTTTTGCTTCCCATAGTCTTAGCTGCAGACCATCTCTTTCATTCCATTGTAGTCTTATTTCATTTGAAAGCCAAAAACACAAAGCATAAAAAGATTGAGGGGAACACAACCATTGTCACACATAAGCATCATTTTTTTTATTAATTATTAGCATGTTTCCATTATATACCAATTGGGGTACATTTGGCTGAAAACCCCTCTGGTTCTTGAATCACACCTGGATTCCTATCACATGGTTTATGAAACAACAGCGCTATCCAATCCATATCTTTACCAAAAAGAAATTCACACTCTTAACCTATAAGAATGTGCTCTAATACATTCCAGAATCACCTGATTCCTTCTGTGGAAATGTATTGCTTTGGCTTGAAGCATTCTGGACTTCTGGTACCAAAACCCTGTGGAATATACATATTCCTGATCCAAGCTATCCTTGTTCCAACTGGGAACCAGCTGATCAATCCTGAATGTATAGACACCATTGTCTATATTTAGTTATTTTTGCATTTAATGGTTTTTGCCTTAAAAACCCATTAAAACACTTCAAAACTCAAACTAGGCGCCACCGCGGCGCCCAGAAACTTTCCCAGGTGGCGCCCCAGCACCTGAAACATTCACTGGGTGGCGCCTTGGCGCTTTACAAATCAAGTAGGTGGTGTGGCGGCACTTTTAACCTAATTAATTTGCCAAAACAGCACTTTAAAACCACAATTTGGGGGTTTACTTTTAGCTAACCTTAACCAAACTTCTTGACACAGTCAAGGCAATTAAACAATATAATTAAATCCTCATTAATTATATTCCAAGCATATAGTAATTAACCTTCTCAGTTAATCAATCAGTTTAAGACACCTAGTCTTTACTTGACACAGTCAAGTCCATTTTGGCCCTATGATTAAATCCTCATCAATCATATTCCAGGGTATCAATTAATTAACCTTCCCAGTTAATAAATTACGTTTGAGATACCTAGCCTCATAATCTGAATCATTCAGATTATTCATTACGGCCCTCAATTAGTACAGCCTAATTGATTCCTGGGTAACAATCAACCTCCATGGTTAATTAGACAATTTGAGACACCTAGTCTCATAATCTGAATTGTTCAGATTATTCATTACAGCCCTCAATTAGTACTGCTTAATTGATTCCTGGGTAATCCATTACTACGCTGGAAAGTCTCTCCAAGGACAATCCTATTGTTTTGAATTTCAACCTATGAAATTCATCACAATTCAACCTCTTGGTAAAACCACAGCCCAATGTGACTATAGTATGGTCACAACCACTGTCTTCTGGATATTGAGAAGACTCTTGATGGTCTTCTCTGGGGTGTCTGGCATTTTTGACATTAGTGCCTTTGTGGACACCTTGTCAATTTTGTCCCCAGTGAGGACGGCAGAATTCACTTTGGCTTTGACCTTGCGCTCAATGTCCTTTATTTTGGCAATCACCAAGTCAAGATCCTTCAGAAGCTTCTCCAATTCTCTCATTGATTTTTTACTAACCTTTCCATATGTTTTTATAGCTTTTACCCCAATAAATTCTGTATTATTTTGATACTGTTGCCTCTTTGCTTATTCCTTTTTGTTTTCCCATCTACTACATTATCCCATCTTTTTACCCATTTTGTATATGTTTTACGCTCATCTTAATGTATGTGTTGTTTGCTTTGTGTTGGCATTGTTTCCTTGATTACCATATTATTTTTGGCGCTTGACATAGCCCCTTGTGAAAATATTAACAACAATTTGGTGATCAGCTAAATTTGAATTAGAAAACTATAGTGTTAACTGTTTTTAGATAAAGTTGTTACTGATCCAAATTCAAAACCTTAATGATAAACTTTAAGCCAATCAGGAGCCAAGTGATAAAGTGATTGTTGTGACATAAAGGGTCATTCAATAATTCTTTGATGCATGTGCACTAATTAAAATGATTGGCTGGATGTTTTGCCATTGCACGTCATTGCTGCTGTGGAAAGTTGTTGGTGGACTAGTGCTAACCCAGCAGCTGATTGGGAACTAGTTCACCAACAACTTTCCACAGCAGCAATGGCGTACACTGGCAAAACATCCAGTCAATCATATTAATTAGCGCACATGCACCAAAGAATTATTGAATGACCCTTTATGTCACAACAATCACTTTATCACTTGGCTCCTGATTGGCTTAAAGTTTATCATTAAGGTTTTGAATTTGGATCAGTAACAACTTTATCTAAAAACAGTTAACACTATAGTTTTCTAATTCAAATTTAGCTGATCACCAACTTGTTGTTAATATTTTCACAAGGGGCTATGTTTAAGTGCTAAAAATAACTGTGTTCTGGATCTAGATACATGACATAGTAAATATATGATTTTATAGAAATAAGCTGAACATAAAGAATAAAACCAACTATAAACAAAGAGAACATGAACAATTGAAATTAAAAAAAAAGATAATATAAATAGAAAATGTTTGGTGACAGGGGTTTATTAGGGCGGGGGAGAGTGATGCCTAGGAGGCAGAATACCGCGGGAAGGAAGACGTAGAGGCGGTGCTGGCCTGGGGGTCTGGGATTGGGTGGGTTGGGCTTGCAGGTTAGGGGTGTTGGTGGCAGGGGTGGAGGCAGGAGGATTTTGCGTGATGGCTGCCATATAACACTTGTCATATTCCTCATTGATCATTGGCTGGGTGGGCTGATAAGTGGCAGTAGTCCAAGGTGGAAGGCGCTTATCCTTATGTGATTGGTTGCCCATGTTCACATGGAAAACCATTTGCACAAACAATTCAGACACCATCTGGCGGCCAAGAAGAAAATTGTGGTCAAGGACTCCAAGATAGAGGTCTTTGAAAGCCTGAGGGTGGCGCTCCTGTAATGTGGATCCCATATCTAAGAAGACAACATCAGCCAGATGGACGTCTGCATGGCCGGCAGGGTAGACTGAGGCCTGGTGCCCACGTCCCTGGATGGCCTCAAGGGCGGTGGAGCTACCCTCCATCTGGTGGCTCAAGAAAACCCGGTACTTAGAATTTGAGCCATCCCAGGAGTTGAGTAATCCACCAAGGATGTGGTTGTATGAGTAGCCATTGATGAAATCTGGGTTTGTCCAATAGTAGACAAAACCCTTGGCTGAAACAGCCAGAAATGTATCAATGAACGTCCCCTTCTTGACCTTCTTCCTTCTATTCTTGGCGGCGGCTTTTCCTTGCTTGCCAAAATCATCAAAAGCTATTGATAAATTGTAGTAGGAGATGAACATGACATCATCAGTTAGACTAGTCAGGCATCAGATCAGGGTTGATTTGATGGCGGTGTCATATGGGGAATCCTCAGCGCCATCAGATTGGTTACCAGCAAAATTGGTAAGAACCCATATGGAAGCCATTTTCCCATACATCCAGAGCTGCACCATGCGCTCAGAGATCCATATGTTATGGTGCACAAGTTGCTTCCGGGCCTGGGTCAATGGAAGCTTGGGATCCTGCTGGAGGAGGTCAAGCATTATTGGGTATGCCTCAGATATATGTGACTTGGGGCCTTCTTGGGCTTCTTGGCCGTCCCAATCAGATTCCCCCTGTTCATCAGATTGTTGAATGCCTGCATGACAGTAGCCTGGGTAAATTGCAACTGGGTGGCAATCTGTTCCCAGGACAGACCCTGTAGATTTGGTGCCACAATTTCCTGAAGAATTTGGGTGGTGATGATTTGTTGCTTGGGGCGCTGGGCCGGGGGAGCTGAAGCCTGATTGGCTGTAGGGGGGGGCAGGTTGGCTGGTGGCAGGAAGTTGTTCCAAATCAAGGTTGCCATCCTTATTGGTTGGTTGGTGGACAGCTTGTGCAGGGGTGGGTACGGGAGCAGGGGCAGAGCTAGACACTAAGTGACTCTCAAACAAGTCAAAGCCATAGGGGTCGGTGGTCAGGTACAGGTCAGCTTCCTTGTTACCCGCCTCAAAGGCTTGGGTGTAAACAGGTGCTTCCACATTCTGAGCCTTGCCTCCATTGAAGCCGGCTTGGCTGCTGCTGGCTTGGCTGCTGGCGCCGTCAAAGATATTGCTTGTAAAAACCATTGTAAAAACCTAGGATAAAATCACTAAAAGTAAAATTTTTAAAATTTAATGATTTATTTTTATTGTAATCTCAAGTCCATATTTGAAAGGTTCTCAAAACCTTTTCATACAAATCTGGAGCCATGAAAATGAATAAAATGCCTCTGTTCCTAAATTGGATAGCTGTTGATTGGCTGTTAAACTGTTATATTTCTATTTTAGGCTGCTCATACTACATATCTTGTGTGAGTTCATATTTTTTTGTGCTTGTGTAATATTGCTTCTAGATTGCTCAAGTTTTGTTTCATTTTAGTTCTTCTGTTGGTGCCTCATATGAATCCTGATTGGATTATAATATACTCTGGAACAGCATCAATCCATTTCACTTGTTGCGTCAGTTCATTTTGTTTGTGGTTTGAACTACACCACTTGATGTTTGATATAATTTTGTATAATGGGCTAGCAAAATTTTGTTTTTTGTTTGACAGTTCATTTATTAACTGAAATTTCATAAATTAATTGAATCCTGAATCTTGCGCAACTTGGATTTTGTTTAAATCTGAAATCATTTTGTTTAAATCTGAGGTATTTTTGGTTGTTGCCATAGCTTTTAAAACTACTGTACATGAAAATCATTGGTGGTTGTGTTGTGTGGCTATAGTGGCACTAAAATAACAAGGATCAGATGATTACATGCAAGGTCTGATTTGTGGCTTAAAAAAGCCAAAGTACCATCAACAATTCACAATTATTTAAATAAACTAATTTATTTCTATCTTTTTTTAATTTATTCATTTTTTAGTGCAAAAGTCAATAATAATATTCAGTGCATTATAATAGAAATATTTGTCCTCATACCTAGTATAATTGATTTTACTTACCTTTTTACGTATTTTTATATGTCTATAATACATTCAAACGTCACATTATTATATATAAAATATAATTATTGAGTACTAATAAAAACAAAATAAATAAAATTAAAACTGAATAAAACCCAGACCGCCCATTTACCTGATTGGCTTGGAGGCCAGGGCTTCTGGGAGGAAGGATTCCAAGTGCTCATAGAAAGCTGCCACCACATCAGGTGGCATTGCAAATTGGCTGATCTTGATAATGTTGAAGAGATCCTCTGTGTCCTGAGGGAGGCCTTGTTTCACCTTATTCTTGATCCAACCAAACACCTCCTTGACTGGATTCAGAATGGAGAATAGGCGCGGAAGGGAGAGGAGTCTCATTGGACAGTCTGCAAGGCAGTGGCTGGCAGAATGGCTGTTTTTGTTGATAGGGGGAATTTGGACACAATCAGATCCACTTTGTGGAGCCCAACATTATCAAGAACAACAACATTTGTTGTGCTGCTGTAATTTATCCAAAGGTACTCCTTGATGGCTTGTAGAAAATCCAGAAAGGTCCTGCTGTTGTGGGAGCCTTTAATCATCTGATACTGGTCCAACCCGCAAGGACCAAGAAGCGCAACCATGGAATAGGTCTGGGAACAGACAGCTGTATGATGGGCTACGCCGTCCTTGGACCCCTTCTCAACCCACCCATGCCTAGACCTGAGTGAGGAGGAAAACAACAATTTGTCAATATAGAAGAACTGGACATTCCCAGTCTCCTTTAGTTCCAGATATGTCTTGGCATAAATGTGTTGATCCTTGATGGTCTTTTCACTGTTCCTATTGTGAAGAGAAACTCTGAGCACCTTCCACAAGAAGCCCAAATCAACCATTGCTTTGTAAACAAGGGTTTTAGAAACAGAAATCCTGAACTCTGTGGCAAGCATTGATTGGACAGCAAGTGTGTCCAGGTGGCAATCCTTGGCTACCCACTGCTTGATTGCATCAATATGAACGGGCTGAAGGAGTTTGGGCTGCTGCTTAGCCTAGGTGGATTTGGCAATTTGCCCGGTGTTGTCATACTTTTTGTTGATGTCAGCAATGTATCTGGCCATGACACCAAATTGGGATGCAATATCCCAAACCGCCCTTCCCTTGTTCAAGCAGTTGAGGAGAGCTTCACGCTCACTATCCATCAACCAATGCCGGCCCTTGGCAGGTACCACAGCATCCTGGCTACCAGGCTCAACACAGGGGATGGGTACCTTTGTGTAGAAGGTGGGATCATGCTTGGTTGCACTGGCGCCGTCAATGGTGTCATAAGACACAGGCATAGATGGCTCCTCAGTTGTGGCCAATGGCTGATAGGAGGTATCAAAGACGGGGGGGCAGGAAGTAGAAACTCTTGGGTCAAGAGTGCGGGGCCAGGTGACAACTGGGTATACAGTGGAGGTATAAGTAACCTCAGTGTTCCTGGTGACCCTGGTGTATGAGACTTTGGTTGCAGGCCTTGAGAGTGGCTTCTGTCTGGGATTCAGGCTGGTTGATTGGGCTTGGGATGCGGGAGGTGGTTGGCTGGCAATGACACCTTGGGAGGCCTGTGTATTGACATGACTCTCCTTGAGTTGGGTTCTGGGTCTGTTCTTGGACCCTTTGGGACGCCCTTGTGGACAGGCTGCCCCGCGGGCTGGTGCAGGAGTGGGTTGAGAATGTGATTGACAGTCCATAAAAATTAAATTAAAAAATATATTTTAGATTAAATATGTATTCATTTGGATTTATTGGTTTAGTTGTGGGTAGTTATTTTCTCTTGAGTTAGCCTTGAATAGTAACAGAATTTCTATATCTGTGATTTGAAGTGAATAATATTGTATACTTTCCAGGTTTGGATGATTTTAAAGTTTAATAACTTTTTATGTCTAATTATGGTTATTGAGATTGAATTTTTAGTTTGATTTTAGTTGTGGTGGAGCTTCTTGATTTGGGTTGGTGTTTCCTAGTGTGCATACTGTGCATTCAATTTGGATTCCAGTTCCTGCAATTAATATCTGAGTTCAATAGTGGCATTCAAAAGTGATTTGAAATTTTGTTCTTGGATTTGACAATCCCGCAATTTCAAAAAACATAGTAAACTTAATGAAAATGGTTGATGGATTTGAACATTTCAAATCTGATTCCAGTTACTTCATTTTGTCCATTGGATTCATGCAGCTTGACTTGAACTTTGCAAAGTGTCTATGAGTTCCTGCATTTTCAAATATTCAAATAAATACTCAAAAAAATCAATTTAATTAAAAAAAGGCCATTCACAAAAGTGATTCAAAATTTGGACCAAGGATTTGACAATCCCGCATTTTTACGTTCAGGTTCTGAATTTACAGTACCTTTTACTATATATTAACACCTAGTTCAACCCAATAGATCATTCTTCTATCTTCACTGCAGTTTCTAAAGCTATACTTGTCACTAAATACTTATAAGAAATAAGCATCAAATGTGACAACACCATGTTCTATAGTAATGGATATTAGTTTATTTACTTAGAAATCAAGCTAAGAATGGTTCTCTAATAACAACAGGCTATTATATAATCTATTTTGGAAATGTTGATATATAAGCTATCTGCAGCAATTAACCAAAGAAAGATTTTCAGGCCATAAATCAATGTAAATTTTGGTGAATTTTGAATCAAGCAAGCCTTTATGTTATCCACCCTATCAAGCATGTATTGAAAATCAGAAATTGTGTACTTAACATCAAGAGATATAAACAATAGTTCTCTCTGATTTACAGTGGCTCTAAATTAAGTCAAAAGGCTGTTTTAACTGTTCCACTTCTCTGGGATATTAAATAAATGGCTACAATCATATTTAATTGACCCATCTTACACAATGTCAGATATTATCTGCCTAGTTTTTTAGTAGATCAATCCCAGAATGATCCTTCAGTATCATTAGTATTTATATCAAACTATTTTAATAAAATACATGTCTTTTCACAGCTGTGAGGATGAACAAAACAATATATAAATGAATGAACTCAGCCTTTTGCAAAATCCAAGTACCAATGTAGAATAGGCACTCAGTTAACAGGGATTTGGGAATTTAACAAAGTAGTTTACAGCCTGTTGAGATAAATTAAAACATATCAGATTAGAAAAAAATCAGTTTAGTCCAAAACAAAAGGGTAATGGTTCCACTTGAACGTCAACAATATTCAACAAGATCCCACTTATCTAGCTCTGGATTACAAAAATAGCCAAACACAAGATGAAATTAAAATCAAATACCCACTTCTGAAACCAAGACAGCAGACAAACTTAAACCCATATTCAAAACAAACATGAGCCAGTCACATTCTGAAGCAATCTACATTAAATTTGATATTGATCATGTAACAAAATGCTAAAATCAGAGAAAAAATTGGGCCAGTCACAAAAAGAATCCTTTCAAACATGAAACAACACATTTTCTGACAATCTGGATTGTTTTCATGGCTAAAATTGGGAATATTGTCTTTCAAGAGCAGATCCACCAAAATTTATTTAGAAAACTACAGCATCATTTTTAATTTATTTGCTTCTAATTTTGACCACTTAGGTTAGAGAGAGTGTCTCAAATAGGAGCACAAGTTTCAATAAATTAAGTACTCTGGTAATACTTTGCTTTTCTGTTCTTAATGGAATTTTAATTGCTTTTTTTTAAAAAAAATATACTAGTGACAAGAACTTAGATTTTGTTGAGGAGAAATATCAGGAGCTACTCCAATCCCAGGTTATTGAGCAAGGGAGCACAGCTGCTATGGCCCTGTGTACACCCAGCTCAACTTAAGTCATGAGAAGGATGAGATGTATGTTTCATCATGCACAGCATAGGGTTTGTTTTTTGATATCCTATGTGAGGTAACCCAAAACCAGGCCCAAACTTTTCTACTTCAATTAAACCTTCTGGGTCAATTCAAGAAAATCAAATCAAGCCAACCCTAATACAGGTACTACCATGGCAAATGTGCCCCCAAGCAATGTCTGATAACTGATGAAATTTTAGAGATAATAAGCCTCAATCAAAGTGACATGGCATTTGCAGAAATTGCTTCCCACCTACAAATCACCTAGGCAGTTGTCAGACAGGAATTTCATGCTCTTGTGAAGAGAGGCAGCACAAATATTACTAAGAAGCCAAAGGAGCAGCCATATTCTCAGCTTAAGGATGCCTATCCCATCATTCTTGACCTTCTCCAGCAGGACTCTTACCTATGAATGACTGAGGTCAGGTGCCTAATTGGGCTCCACAGCATCTTTGATGCCTCCCAAACTGCATAGCTCTGGATGTATGGGCTTTTTGTTAGTGTTCTGGTTCTGATCAATCACACTGGTGATAAATGGAATGACAACTTCAGTTCTTCTCACAATTCACTAATAAGTTATACAATTATCCACTGCCTGTCCAGAATATCAAACAATGCTATTTTTATATTCTATTATAAATTAGCACTTCATCTTCAATATTAAAGGTTAGTGGAAAAAAATGAAACTCCTGAAAGTAAAAATCAGAAGAGGAGCAAAGTAATTGTTGCATTTCTAGCAGCTTCTCCAAAAGGGACAGTGTTCTACCAATCCTCATTCAATTACACCAAAGGGTAAATGTATGACAGATTTCTATCAGACGTGCTTAAATCTGGAGCTTGTCTGATTCAAATTACCGCATATTCCTGAGCCATCAAACAGAATGCAGTGAAGAACATAAGAGAACATATGAGCAGGTAGTTATGGGGTGTCAATATTCCCTGCAAGTCATGCCAATTTACTCTTGGGAGATGTTTTGTTCCATTTCATTGCAGACAAGATCCAAGAGTGCAACCCTAAGATGTTCACCCATGTTTTTCTTGCAGCCCACAACCACACTGGGCTTTTCATGCATAAAAAGACCTCTGAAATGTTCACCTTGATGGCTCTCAGTGCTCAAATGAGTAGCCAATCATCCAAGGATACACAGCTGCTCCTTGTGAGTCCTCAGGAATCATAGTGATTGGCAGGTATACTGAGTAGGAGTACAATACCATGCACCACTAACTTCTCCAATACAGTTGTCAAGGATATGGATGTATAGTATTAAGCTACTGCTAACTCATTTAACATCCTGTCATTGCCCAATTTGGTGCCCTCCCAATA